>JABASD010000655.1:0-63635 GCA_019776165.1 Pogonognathellus flavescens | reverse complement strand
GATCTCATTTAAAAATATGTATATTGATTTATTTGGAATCCAGCGGAGTCCGCAGACCCAACATCCAAGAATGTTGGGTCTGCGTCATTTTAGCTGCTCGTTTACTACAAGGAAATGAAACGTCATCAAATGAATTCATTTCGTCATTTAATTTCAAAGTTTTTAGATTCTATGCTAGGTATAAAGTGTCAAAGGTCATGAAAGAGTTGACCGATTGACCCCATCTTCGAACTTATCCTCACGCTGGACTTCAATAGTACTTGTATCGTATCAGTCATTATCTCTAACCGTTTTGAATTATCGGACACAAGGACAGAGTGAACTCATACAAGGAACTACTTTGTTTAATAAAATGTCATAATTTGTATTATTTTATTCGTGCTTTATGTATGAATGAATATAGCATGTACCATTCGATAACTTTAGCTTTATTGGCTATTTTTAACATTCCTTCTCCACTTGGAGTAACGTCATGCTTTGATGCAAGATGCAGACCGGCATTATAATATATGTAGAACTTTGTATATTTAGACTAGCTATTTATTGTGGCTATACAATTTCAAGTTATCTGACCTTTTATTAAAGGGCACTGACGTATATAAGTGTACAACATGAATAGTTATTATTTTCTCTTTATATTTCCTGCCATTGCATTGGTTAGTGTTTTATTCCAAGAAATGGCATGACTATTTTAATGTGTGAAAACCTATACTATCACAGCAGCAGGTGTCCGTTCTCCAATTTTGCAAATTCAAAGGTGAATACCAAAGAGATATTATTCACCTTTGGCTTTAGACTTCACCTTAGACTTTATAAAGTTGTGTATTGTGCAAACGAAATGCTTAAATGTTCTGCATGATAAGCCAAATAGACTCCCAGATGCCCGTATAAAATATATTTCATTAAGAGGTTAAGTCGAAATAAATTAACAAATTAAACAACTAACAAAAGTATCAAAACTAAAGTAGCTACCTTTAGTAGGTATATCCTGAGGGAATAATAATAATTCGGATGATTTAGGTTTACTAAATTCTAATTGAAAAGTGATTGGCTTTCACCGGAATATCGGATACTTCCTTGTGATTCTGAAAAGCGTAATTAGGTTTATCTTCAAATAATATTTCTAATTTCTGGTTTCATAAAAGCGTAAAAGTACATGTTGTGCACAAATGTGCTACAGTAATTTGATTAAGGTACATTCGTTGTAATTGAAATAATACGAGTAATGCAAAATTTTCGGCTATACCTATCTCAGTTTTGTTTGAGTTTATCTGTACGTACAATATAAAAGGGTCACTCACCGCTGCTCTAATTATGAAATAACTTTATGCTGTTGACCGTACAAAGGAATATAAAGAAACCACAAATTGAAAAGCAACTGAAACGGAAAAGCTTCTCTTTCTAGTGGTATACAGAACATGATACACTACATTACACAGTTAGCCACGAGTCATTCACTAATTTGTCATTCGCAGTGTATTCATGCGGTGCATTAATCATTTAATGTATACAAAACAGTTTATTGCACATCTGCAGCTCTCCATTTCTATATTAATTGTAAACGCTTTGGGTATTGTTGGAAAAAACGCAGGTATGCTGCAACGAAATGCGGGAATACTAGAAAATAACTGCCCACACGATTAAGTATCCAAACTAGCCATTAATACCTCTATGGTATGCCATAAACCAGCATTTGGGTTTCATAAAATTACACGAATTAAAGAGATCATGAATTAATTAGTCATCAAAGAAAGGCATCATTGTATCAACTACTCTTTGCTCTACTTTAATTACACGGTCACTTAATTACATTGCATATTTAATATGCATGCAGATGCAACAAAGAAAAGATTCAGGCTAACATGTTATAAATTGTGAATGAACGCCAGGGATGCAACGGATGCATAAGGCAAGTCACTTAAGCATATCACGAGCATGAACTTTCTAGGTATGTATCTTTACAAGAGCTTTGCAATTCGAGTGAGGAAATAAATTATTATGAGAGATTAAATCGAAAGAGCTTTGAAATTAATGCGACTTCCCTTCCATTTACAAAACACGAGTAGCTATACATATTATATCATTAACCGAGTTTGCACAACTATTTAACCACTGTCACTAAATAGATAGAGATAAATCTCAAGGCACAACTTGATCAGAAACATGACTGAAACTTAAAGAAGTAAAGTAGTGTTATCACATTGCCCCGTGGGGATTACTGATTGTGAATAAAAATAAGGTTGTGTAATCCGACAAATAGATTCCAAAGGTTTTACAAAAAAAAATAACAAAATTGGGGCACTTTGTGCTAGTACATCACAATAGAAAATGATTCTTTGTCATCAACACAGCAATTCAACACAAACCAACTACCGAATCCCATTAAGGTTATACTAACAATTTTTCTGTACAATATTTGCGTTTGTTGATTGAAAGTAGAAAGTTCACTTTTGAATATTAGGTTGATTTGGTATGTATGTCGAAATGCAAATAAATTGTATCACATAGGCTATGATTTCTATATAGGTAGGTAATAAGTTACTTAAAGTTGCCCATTCTTACTCTTATTTCTTTTTATGAAATTTCTCTGTAGTACACTAGTCCTAGTATAGTATTCACATTCTTTCCTATTTGTGTGTAATCTCACAATAACAAGCCAAATACAATACTTACATCTGTGACTTTCAAAGAAGCACAATCCTTTGAACTTTCCTCACAGCTTCATGGCGAATTTCCTACTTTCAATTTTGTTGATGGGATAGCTTATTTCAAAGGAATTGCTTATGTAAAAGGTGGTGATAATAAAGAAGAAGAAAACACCACAGGACGGTAGCACCTAAGGTAAGTTATAGTCATGACATACTCAATATACCCGGCACCTTTTTGTGTCAAACTTTACGCTCAACATTTTTCCACTCTCAAGGTAATGCTATACCATGGTGAACCTCTTTTGCATGTTCAAGCTTAAAATACCTACACGAAAATACATTCTTTACATTTCACAAAATCAATAAACGTATATATTACTTAGGTATGCATCCATGCACATAGACACTCTTTTTGACATTTTATATTGACTGACACAATTTCAAACTTGGTTAGCGAGCCCTAAGTTCCATTTTGGATAACCTTGCCTACATTTGCTTCGTATTTCTATAAAAACAATTGCGAGACAGGTTCTTATGTACACAATTCTATTTCAGTGTTGAAAGAGATCATGACTACTTTAATTCTTGTGAAACTGGACTTTCAATGGGCCTTATTTAAATTATAAGGGAAACTCTCAATCAAAAGTTTTAACAATGGGTACTACTTCTTCACAATATTAAAAGGTACAAAGAATTACTTAAGAGAAGATTTAATGAATTTCTCAATCTTGTTTAAAATTGTTCCAGCGCAACACGAAGACTTAATTATGAAATGAATATCTGAGTAAAAACTAAACATCGGGAAGAGCACGTATATTCATAGTGTAATATTTGTAATCACTATTTCTAACCAGAATACGTCAGTGAGAATTTCAATTTTTCAGTGAAGTGTCGTCTGCGTCAAATTCTCATCTAAGAACCAGACTACATGCTTTCACTTTCAATTCGAGTTGCATAACAGTCGGGTTGGGCAAAGCCTCCATATATTCTTAGTCAGAGGACAAAAACTTTTCTTTACATTTCCCATGAGTAATCAAGTACAGTGTAGTTTCTACAACAGGAATCCTCTTAAATATACATACTACATACAAATGACTAAAATCCTTACTTAATTGTTAAATCCATAGATTCATACTGCATGTATAAAAATAATAACTTTAAATAAACAAGTTTGTTGTGTTTGAATCAAAACAATTTCATTTACTTTGGCTTTCTTCATTCGCGTGTAACACTGAAATATTATTAACTTCGATGGAGCTTTCATCATAGTCAAACCAGCATTAATCTTGTTCAATGATAGATTTCTTGTTATTACTATCTTGACTTACAAATTGTAATGATATACATGACAGTTAATCTAGCTTACGTATTGATATTGATATATTTATAATTCAAACTGAATAACTTTGAAGAAATCACTTCAAAGTTAGGTGAGTCGGAAATTCATTTTACAAAGGATCTCTGTTGAAAACTATAAATTCCTTGATTTAGAACTAAACTGTATACCTTAAACTTGTTATGTCTCTTGGTCTCTCCGGTGAGATTTCAGTCTCGCAGTTCCAGTCTAGTGCTACCTACCACTACCACTCC
The DNA here is from genome assembly GCA_019776165.1 of Pogonognathellus flavescens. NCBI lineage: Eukaryota > Metazoa > Arthropoda > Collembola > Entomobryomorpha > Tomoceridae > Pogonognathellus > Pogonognathellus flavescens. The sequence goes on along the minus strand of JABASD010000655.1, from coordinate 59,397 downwards.
CGAACATCCACTTCAGCTAAAAGGATTTATTCAACCCGACGGTATTTCATCAAAAGAGCTCTCGTACAAACATTAGCCTTCAGCTCAAATCCATTCTCATTTCTATTTTATAATGTAGGTGTCTACCCGATGATAAGTATTTGAAATCCGAGAGAAGATGCCTTAACTGCCACATCAGGTACTGTAATGATGCATAGTGTATGTTATTCTATGCATGGTAGCGACTAAATTGCTTCATTTCTTGTTCAGCAAAAAATCTGTTGACTCAGACTTTACATTTGACGAAGTACGTACCACGCAGCAAGGGAAAGATTTTTTTGGTAAAGTAGCTACTTAAGTGTACAATTTGCTATATTTATATGCTAACATACAAATATGTACAGGCAAGCATAAACGCAATTCATTGTAGTAAATAAATTTACCACGAACTGCAGATAATCCGAAATAAATTCGCATTCAAAATATGTACCGAAACTTCAACCCGTTTTTTGTACCGTAAGAAGTTCAAAGGCAAATTAATGCCTTTTAAATCGTTTGCATCGTCTACTTAGGTATTTGCTACACAACATCTTTGAAGTTGTGTAGTAATGTATATATATTTAGCAGCTTTGCAAACTGCATGTAAACAAAGGCAGGAAAAGCACATACCTAAATGTGTGGGTTGAAGAACACTTCATTCAGATGTGTCATGTTGATTTTAATTTAACTGCTAATTAGAGTGTGAATTAGTTAAAACAAATTCACCCAACGTGGGTACAACGGTAGAAAAAGTTATTATAGTTCAAAGGAGGTGTGTAAAGAAAAGGCCACAGACATAAGTACTTTGATCGTCTATACTTAGAAATGTGAGTTTTGTCTTTGAAAATTCTGCAAAAATAACGCCTTTTATTTACCTTACAGGAGGGAGTAATTAGCGAGGTGTGGAAAGAATGCAACTGGCAAGTTTTTTGCAACTCTCAAGTCATTGTACCCAATTTTTCCCCCTTGAACTCTGACCTCTGTCATGTCCACTAGATTAAATAAAATGAATTTGAGGCCTTTGCATACGTATATTACAGGATTTCCTTATCAGAACAAATTCAATCACGATTTTCAATTAACAATTACAGCAATTTACTTTTTGCAAAACCCCAGTTCAGTTTTCCTGTTCAATATTATGTAGTCGGTATTGGCACTTTGGAATCATGCTGGTTTATATCAGATTACATACAATAAATATGTTTACTCGTAAACAGAGCAGTCAAAGTCATTTGTAATCCCAAAATTAACAATTACCTCTGAGGTTTTTGATTGTATTAAATGCATATATTTTTGTGTTGCAGGACCATACGTAGATGTATACATATCACAGACATACTACATGCTATGGAGCATTGTGATAATATTGTGATAAAAGACTGTATATGTACTCTATCCACACACGTCACACACCATTCGAATTCTGACTCTATCTATAGTTAAAAATGCAATGATAAACCTATATACATTATGTGAGTGCCGCAACTCTGAGTTGCATTACTTGCCCTATGCTTTTTGACAGAGAAAGAGAGATAAAATTGAAGTACCTAATCACTCATTACGTAGTATAAATTGGCTGTGACAGATAACAATAATTATCATTAAACTTAGTTGTTCCACTTTCATCAGGCTATGTGATTTGAGTAAGTTCGACTGCCAGATTTAAACCGTTTACTCACAGTAAGTTTACTGTAAGTTTTTGTTAGCATTTTTTATTGTAGAAACTACCTCCATACGCTTAAAATGCAAAATTCACTAAAGGATGTTGACAGGTATATAAATATTATGTAATTCTTAATATTTAACGTATACAAGTTAGTTTGTTCACAAACGATAAATATTTTGAAAATAATACTTCTGAGACTTTACAAGTCTAGTGTTACTGATAAATACATTGTTTTATTCGCAGTGGGTCAATACAATATCTCACTCAACCCCGGAAGAGGGGTAACATAAATAAAAGGTATTTGTGCATAATATCCATTCTCGGCTCTGTCACCCTCGCGTTATTAATTTCTACAACAGTTTTGGCGTTGAAATTAAATGGTAATTGAATACATTACTTTTTGCTAGTAATAGTGCCTTTATAATGATTGATTTTCCCAATGACTGGTTACATAGGACTGTATAAATGATAAATTATTTAAAGGATGAATTAAAGGAAACAACTACACTTGCACTAATACGCTATAGGACTAACTCTCTCAATCGCATTTTTTACCTGCTTATTATTCTCATGTAGGTATTAGTATGCATGTACTGTGCACCGTACCAAAATATTTACTTATGTAATTTGTTACATAATTCTGGATCTGTTTGTCACTTTTTTGTGTACAGGAGCTTATCCATCAGCACGCGTTCATTACCATGTTTGGAGTACAAAAACCAATGTTGGTGATTCGTTTAATAATCATCTTAAGATTCGTGCTCCTGACAATGCGACTCTTTTCACAGTTATGGAACATGCAGCTCGTAATCAGCGTCATTTTGAGTGACAAAAAATATATTTAAACTAATTTTTAGTTACATGATGAAAAATGAAAGTTTTCTTGTATAACTTGAAAATAATTACGACTTTTTACACATTTAGATTTGAATTCGAACAACATACATTTGGTAAACAAATAACTTCCATTGGAGGTGTGTCTGATAATGTTGATGAAAATCTATTCTGGATGGTTTATAAAGTCCCTAACCAACCCAACCCTGATGTTCCTCCATCTAAGGAATTTTTAACAGGAAAAGGTGAAAACATTAAGTCCATCGCAATTTACTATTCTTTTTTCAGTAGGCATACTCACAATTTAGAGTATGTAATATCATATTAATTTTACATCCTTAAAGGGGTTGATGAAATTCGCGTGAAGGAAGATGACATTTTTCTCTTCTGGTTAACAAAAGTTACATTTGATGACATGGGTAGCTTCCAACTGCAAAGGAATATAAAAGCAGCTTCTACAAAAACTGCTGAATAAATATTTTGAAGTAAATTATGGACCTATACTTATGTATCTGTTTTTATCAAATTATAATTATCTGGTTAACCAGCATTCCCACATACTTAGAACGTTTTTATAAAACATGTAACTTAACTTTCTTCATTCTTTATGCAAAAAATAACTAAACAACAATTGTTTATAACGCGATCATGTCATGAGCTGTCACTCATCATCTTAATCAGTAAGCCTTTTCGAGGAAAAATAGAATTAGGTGACTCTGAATAGCTGAAATTATTGTAATAAGGTGAAAGAGTGCGAGTGACACTATCGTTTAGTATACTGTGACTTAGGAATTTTTTTGAGTTCATAATAATAAAATTAATTATCTAGAATTTGCTCACGAATCAATTGATGAATGAAACGGAAATTACCTTTTGAGAAATAACTTTATTTATTGAAGTGTGTGTAAAAATAGTGCATAATAACCGTAGGTATGGTATATGCACGGTTACATCAATCGTACTATAATGACTGTGTATGATTTCTTCTTGGCTGTGATAATTCTCCGATAATAAAGTTGAAAAGCATTCTACCATTGTGGTCTTTACTTAAGGATTTTTATATGCACGGAGTATGTGTGCTTTTGCTGTCTTAGGGTTATCTTTCACTGTTCACTGGCACTTTCATCACGCTACAATAAATCCTCATTTCCTGTTCTGTCTTGGACGTGATTCAGAATCCGATTCTTTGAGCACACATCCAGCAATATCCTTTTTTCAGGAAATGGCATAGAAAGTTGGTAAAAGTGTAAGGAAGATAAAATATTTCTTCTCCTTTCTTTCTCTCCCTCTGCTGGTGAGTTCTGATGTACTCAGTAGACTTTTCTTTGAGGAACTTGCTCCCTATCTTATAGTAGTGTACCTATTTGCGTCAATGAACAGAAACGCGTAATGAAATAAAAAATAATTAAAGATATCTAATACCTATCTACTCATATCCTGAATAGTAACTAAAGAAATTTAATCAACAGTTTATTATACGGATAAACCATCCGCATCCAACTGTGTCTTTATATTTACTGATACTACTATGGTACTTATTTATATCCCGAATTATGATCTACCCTTATTAGGGAACACATTGATCATATTTCCTGACTTGAGTAGGAGGAGGGTATCAGCTTTATTGTATTGAAGAAGAACAGATACATTGCTTGCTGTAAGTATTGCGTGGTATTGCTTTACTATACTATAACTGTGCCTATCGAAAATACTTTCTTCATGTCAACCTAGGAAGATACCATAGTAGATTAAGTATTTATTAACAAGATTGCGATTTTCGTGCACACCCACTCAAGCGTTTGCAACATAATCGGTAGTCGGTTATAGAGGCAGTAAAGTAATAGGATCAGAGCAATGCGATCAATCATTTGCTGATGAGCACGACACGAATAAATCTGATGTATAATGTGTTTCCCGTTTCGCTTACGATTTCGTTTTTCGGCAGTTTTTTAAACCTAATAAATTACTGTAATTGGATTACAAGGATCGTTGTATGTAGTAATTAATGACTTTAGTTGTATATAGCAGCTTAATTACGTTTATACATAAATTCATAAGTATACTCTCTTTGTCTTTTCTTACATAAAATAAGAATTATATGTAACATCAGTAAAACATAGATGAAGTAGTCTTACGTAAGGACATACTTACTAGGTATGGTGTATGTAAATTTAAACTACACAAGTAATTGCGTTGTAGCCGTAAAAAGTGAAAAATGTAGATTTACATACTGTACCTATTCTACTGCGTAGAATTTGCAGTTTATGAAATACGCAGTTGTATTTCGCTGTCTTTGATAGCCTGTTATGAATGATACTGGGTGTGAAAGAGCAGTCGATATTGTTGACAGATATTTAGCACAAATACTAATTATGGCTTACTACAAATTCCATGTCTACCACAACATCATATCACCATTTCCATCTCATTTGTCTCACAGTGCACACACAATCGGTGTTGTCAATGTCAAATGTAAGTCAATGTATTCAAATTCACAGATTTTATGCGATATAAGTTTGATACATTCACAATACGACAATACGTTATTTTCGATACATTGGTATAATCGGTCAGTATAATGTACTCAAATGTTATGACGTATGAAAAGCAAACTGAATTAATTACAAAAACAAATTGACTTGATTTTCCTGCATGAATGAAGGCGGATGTAATGAAAGGATAACACAAACCATTTCACTGACCTAATCTAAAAAACAACCAATTTTATTCGACACATTCTTGAATGTTTTCTCTCAGTCAATTTCTTCTGTTTAATAAATATAATTCCATATTGCGATTCCTCGGGGCAAAATTTATTGCATTCTTATGCACGACCTTGTATGGATTCCTGTTCCTTCCTCTTCGTCAATCATGGGAAACATACAGAAAGGTTCTGTCATTAATATAAATGAGATAGGAATACCAGAAGCATCCTCCGATCCGTACTGTCTCCGTCTCCGTATAATTCTCGTTACCAGAATTTTTCGTGCTGATGGCAAGCTTCAAATGTGAGTCTACTTACGACCTACGTGAATGTGAAGTGTAGATGCATTAGTGTGTAGAGTGTGTAGAGTTGTAGTGTTATGTATGTAATATGTTGTATGTGCGATGACTGTGATGTAACGCGTCTACTATATCTTATCTCTTTGGGAGCAGACACGCAGTATACGTGACTCTGACTTGAGAGTTGCTTCTGAGTTGTCGGTTCGAGGCACAAAGCAATATAATGCTTGTATAGTGGGTACTCTCAAGAAGATTGTGGTTGAGGAAGACCATAAGCTTGTCTTGGACTAATGATTCTTCTACACATTCTCTCCTTCGCGTTTTAGGTGCTCTTAAAACTGGCTAAACACACTATGAACCATGTATAGTGTCATTCAGATCGATAAAAGAGAAAATTAGAATGTAGAACTATAACTAACACCCACAAAGTCTACACACTTCTCTGAATGTCGTCATTGCTCATTTTTCCCTTACGGCGACCAAAATAATTTTCTGCAATATTTTGTCTGTCAGTTATTTGTCTTTATGGTGAAAATACATCATCTTTCCCCTGTAGTAAAAAGTAGTAGTTATTCACGGAGAGAAATGTTTATTTCTCTTCAGTTTTAATTTAGCTGCCAAACCATTCTGCTGTCTCTTACGTCTGTCTAGTACGTCAACATAGTTTATATCAAATTAGGATAGAACAGCATTGTGTTCGTACATTCGATATTTCATCAATATAATGAAGCTAATGAAGCTTGGTAATAACATTCAAGCAGGAAAGTTACTAATAGTAAAACAATGTTATTTTAGTGCTTATCATTATAATTTTGCTTTATGATTTTGCCCAGAGCTGTTTTAAAATGATATTGCATTTTCCATGTTACGGTTTCAACAATATTATTACCACTGAGTGCTGAGTTATGTGCCAGAATTCCCACGTAAAATGTTAAATACGCACTAGACACAATGATTTTACTTTGATACAATGAAAGTTGAAGCATATTATCCTTCCAGGAACTGCAGAGAAGTGTACCTAGTGACATTCATTATAAAATGATACTTTATAGAAGTGTGCCTTAATATGACGCACGTTCGTTCTTAAAATGCATTTGTGTGTACAAGACTTTTACACGACAAAAATACCATTCCTGTTGAGTAATATAATTTTAGCTTTAACACAATTTGTTTTGTTTTCATAAATAAACATACGTGTAGCATGTCTGCTATTGATAACAACTGAGTCTCTACCTATCTTATCTACTAGCATTTTAATGAATTTTGTAAGCATCTCTGTGCAACTAGTAACTAAACTAGTACCTATAGACACTGTAGACACAGTCTCTCGCTAGTACCTACTGGTAATATGATTTTCATTTTCAACGAGGCGTGTTGTGCATATTTTAAGTGATGCTTCACATTAATTAAATTACGAATAAGTAAAGTAGCTCAATAAGCAAGTGTTCGTTTCCTTTGTACTTAGAATGTGAAAATGATTTCTGTAGTAGAAAAGTAAATGTAAAGCTTTCCATTTCCTCATGCAAAAGGATTATACAGAGAACTCAACAATAACAAGCGCAATCAAAGTGTTATTTCAAATGAAGCACGGAACAGGAATACAAAGAAAGCACATTGCACTTTGTGCTTCTATTCATAAAAGTTTCGGTTTGTAGCGCTTTAAGATGACGAGTAAGTTGTTATTCGGAATGAAGAATCTAAGCTCTAACAGTGACAAACAGCACAAATAACAAAATAACATTGTTGCACTGCATTATAATTATTTGCACTCTAAAGCTAAGCAAACTCTGAATTCGGTTGGCTTATACAGCACACACATAACAATTTAATAAATTGTAAGTACGTGGTGCAGTGGTACATTAGGTACTATGTACCATACCATATTATCATCATTAAACATTAAATGAATGCCTACAGTAATACGGCACGGAGCAGCTAAGTAAGTAAAATGCAATGCATAACATGCAGTGTAATAAATTTTTCTATATAAAAACCAGGACATAATTTCGTCACCCTCAAACCCCTTACATTGCAAAGTGACAGTAATCAAAATGTTACTTTCAGGTTGATTTTTTCATTTACTTTCACTAATTCTACATCATGCATTCCTTTCCTTATTAAGATTCATTCTCTATTTCGACACAGTTTTGTTTCGTATCATAAAACTGATTTATAAATAAATTTTAGAGCAGAAACTATCATTTACATTTTTAGTGGTTTTGCGATGAAAAAATTGGCCTTCATATTCTCAAAAAATATATTATAGTTTGTATTTTTTTGTCCATTACGTAAATATATGCAGTCAATTATCGAATTATCTATTTACATATAAATGTGAAATCTCTTAAAGCCCCTTACACCTGTCTGAGATAAGATTTCAAGAAATTCATAGTACTTAGTACTTATGTAATCTCAAGGCTGGTTTTCGTTTGATATTCAATTTCATGGCATGACGAGTAATTGGCGAGCTAATTTTCTACTTGGCAAAAGTAGAAAGTAGAAATATGACTTATATTAATCAGATTCCCCTTTCTTGTCTTTAAAGATATTTCATAGCATGGTTAGCCATTCGCACCAGTAGCCATTATCCACTACTCTTGTTTTTAGACTTTTTCTGCATCGACTCTGGAATTCGTTCCATTACAGTTTACTAGCTTCACTAACATAACAAAGTTGAACAATGTTGAGTTTATTTTTCAGACAATGACTGGCAGATACTGATTGTGAGTATTGTAGTACGAGGCACGAGGAATCCAAGTCTTTATTTTCTCTTCAAGTCTCAATATAATTGTGGGTTTCCACTCTTGCTTTCCCTTCATTTTATTGAGCGTATGAGCGTATGATTAGATTACCTTGATTATATATAACTTTTACTCTACTAAAAGTAAAGAAAAAAGAGATGAACACAGGGACATGCACTTTAATGAAACTTATTGGCACACGTTACTAACTGGCTTGAAGAACAAAGTTGGTTGACCAACAAAGGCAAATTAAGTAGACACTTACACAAGGTTTATGTAACAGCAAAGCTTTGTGGCATAGAACAATTTTTATGGTTTTACTATCTATTAAATTGAATGGACATAATGTTTATAAGTACGCAATGGGCTAAATGATCAGATGAAGTTCAGTGTTTGACTATAATAAGTCACACAATGGTTGTTTGCCTAACATTATTCAATGCAACCTCTAGTATAAATGTGATAAATCCGAATCCTGATTATGCCATCTTGCAAAACTTTTCCAATTGACCTTCTCACTCACTTTTTCCGCTGCGTCGATGTTGCTTAGGTTAAATCTCCGAGAATTCAGGTCTATCTGATCTTTTTGCTTTGCTTCTGTGGCCTACGACAACAGGAAATTTGGAAACCTTCCAGAAACGAGCAGCAGTCTGAAAAGAAAAATCGGAGAAAGCTTTATATATTTCTTTCGTATTATTCGAATGCTCCATTTACGTCGACGTCCAATGCTGTAGACTCAAAGGGAGCTGAAAGATGAGGATCAGTTGTGAAAGCTCTTTAATACAATCTCACAATCATCGCTACTGAGATAGAAGGTATTTGATTGAAGTTGAAAATACAATCTTCCATCTCCACGATGTAATTTCACAAAGCGAACGCTGGTTTGTTGCATGTTACTCCGAAATACAATATTAAAAGCGTTTTATGTTGCAGGCAGGCTGTCAGGGCTATATTATTGATGTCATAGAAAGTAACGCCACCAATAAAGTGTATCGATACGTAAATCACCTCTAGATTTCATTAAAAAGCGATGTATCTGTAACTGTAAAGTGTATAGCATCATGGCATAGAGCTTTCATGAATATTAATATTCTTTGGAATTATGAGGATTCGTTCTGGGCTAGTGCTTACAGATAACTTACCATTAGGTTATGCAACCAAGGCCAAGGAAAACTGAATGTTAAATTTTCGTAATTTTGTCTAAAATTAGTATTTGAATTTCATATTTCGGTCTCTGAAGTTTGTGAACAGTATCTCTCAGTTGCAACTATCACAAATATTGTGAAAGCACATGCGAATGAAACAAACGTTTACAGTGTAATTTTATTCTTGTAAACTATTCATTTCCAATATCTGAAACAGGAGATATTATTTCTTCAAAATTCATAACTGTGGAAAGTATAAAACCAAGAAGTAATATAATAAACTGTGTGAGCAATTTTGTACTGGCTTTCTTTCACGTAACTATTGTACGAACATTAAACAGAACAGTGACATTTTTATCACATCTCATATAGGTGTAACATTATTTTTGGTCTGTTACTTCCTATCTGTATTTACCAGGAAAGAATAATCCTTGAATGAAACTAACATCAATTTTTCCTAACTCGTGCATGGAAACATTTTGACATCAATGTATATCATCGTAAGTCGGTACAATAGATTAACTTAATGCCAGCAGCTACCATATACTATGAGCCTCTCAAAGCAACTGACTGAGTAGGCCGGCACGTGCTACTGAACACAATAATTCCATCGAATTTCGTCAATAGTACACAATACCTTTTGTTAGTGCGTTATAGTAGTGTAGTAATACCTTTTGTTACTATACCTGTGTTTCTATTGTGTCGTACGATAAAAGTCGAATCCCTATACCTGCGAAAGAAACTTGTTCGTCTAATACCTCAAGGGAATATAATACAGTAAGACCGACTTTTTCCTGTTAAAAACAAGAAGAAAGATTCATTTTACATCTGAGAAAAGCTAATAAAATTCATGGAAAGATCATATCAGGGGTCACAATAGAAACTTAAACTTGAAAGCAATAGAAAATGAATAGGTTGAACAAAACAAAGAATGAGTTCGCAATCCTGCTGACTGCACAAAGAAGCCAGTTCTGTAAATTGATATATGTAATTTAGTGGAGTGCGTACTGCGTACTGACAATGTGTGAAATTAATAATACATGTTGTGCTTTCTAATAATTACTACAGAAATCATAATTATTCCATCCGAACGAATATATCTGTATAGGTACCTAGCATCTACCTACAACAGTATTACAGAAGCACCCTGCTAAAACTGTTAATTAAACTCGTGTAGTAAATGAAAATGAATTATATATAAGTAAGCTTTTTATTTGCATACGCAATACTTAATATTGCATAAAAGGGGTACTAAAGGAGTCTTTCAGGGTCGGTATCCAATATCTAAGTAATGTTATTTCTATATGCAGAAGCTCTCATATTTTATTGTCTTAGAAAGGCCGTATGGTTAATTGTAAGTTTAAGTTTAGAGCAAATCATTAGACGTATACGTAACTTTCACCATTTGTAAAAGTTTAAGGTGAATTATGTCTTCTACGTAGTCACGCAGAGTCTGCATGGATGATCTTACAATTAGTTGTCTAGAAATAAAACACCTTTCCTTGTTAGGCATGTTGTATGATTAAAGTCTTTGAACAAGGAAAACGTGGCAGATGATCCACTACCGTAGGTATAGCAGTATCACGTTCTTGACAACTTGATGCGCGTTTATCATTTATACAGAATTAGAATTGTCTTGCCTTCTATGGGACATTTCATCCAATTGTCTTTGCAGTTCTAGCGGAACTTCCTCCTTGATTAAAACGAGGACAGGTTATTATCAGTTTTGGTAGCAGAACGTTTGTCACAGTAAGGGAGTTTGGTATATTCCTCATTAGTTAGTATTATATGGTTGTGTTATACGTTACTTAGGTTGCTCTTAGGTATACGAAGAGAAGATCCAGGGAGACCAGTATACGATTTATTCTATATACTTATATAGTTCAAAGCAATAAGTAGTATAATATAAACAGAAGGGAGTCTTAAAACAATGGAATAAGTTTTAATAATATTAACTGTCCTTTCATTAAGTTCAATAAAACTCAATTCTTGCAAATTCCGTTTGTAGTTTACTTTCTACTTTCTAGTAATAAAATATCTAAGCAATTGTTCATTTGTCTTAATCAGAATCTGTAAATCATTCAACCTTCATGTACCTCTTTTCATTTAATTTTATCTTATTAAGCAATGCTAGAATGAACACGTAATAAATTACGTCGCAGTCCATTACAAGAGTGAAAACTACTTTCTCTACAATCGTAATGCAAATTTTCCTAAGTGTTGCGTCAATGTCTGTGAGTTCTTGAATTTGTCGCATTAATGCATACATGTGACTTCAAGGACTACTGCCATGTGATGGTGTGTAGTAATAATGATGGGAAAAGTTGGACATTCCACATTTATTAAAACTTCAAGTTTTAATGCCAATGTTAATACACTAGTTGTAAGTAGAAGCAAATAAGTATCGTAAAGAAGTAACTAGGATTTGGTAAATGGGGTTTCAGGAAATCTAGAGGAAAGGAGGGGGGGGGTTCTCGATCTTCCCTAAATATTCCCTTGGTCGGAGTTGACCGATTGAGTCCATCTTTCAACCCGACTTTTCAATGGACCACTGGAATACATGTATCAAGTACCAAGTTTGAAGTCATTACCTCAAATCAAACCTTTCTTAAGTTATCGTGTTATGCCCGATAACTGCGCAGTTATCGGGCATGTAGACGAACAGACAAACAGACAATCCATTTGTATGGAAGTATTTTATGATACTTAATAAGCAAAATTACACTTTTAGGGCATTTGGAGGAAGTGATAAAGTAAAGATTTATCTTTGGATGTTGTACTTGAGACTGCTCCATTATAATTTCATCTTTAGTTCTCTAGCAATGTTCTATGAGCTATAAGATATGCAATTACTAAGCTGTATTACGTGCCACAATCTATTTTATTACTTTTACTTCTTATGCGACATGTCAACTTTAATTCAGTATATACGTACATTTTGTATTACAAATGTCATTATGACATGACTTTCAATTATTAAGTATCAGAGGTGCTGTATGGGATGTCACAGCTGTCCGTCTGTATGTATATATCGTTCACCCCTATAGCTTTAACTTGAGAGTGGGTTGAGATATTCTGTACACACCGTTGTAGGGTTCAATGTGAGACTAAGTTCGAAGGTGGGGTAACAGATTTAAAAAGTGTATGAGATAATGATTTCTCCATTTGTCTGTCTGTTAACATCTGCCTCCGACATTAGTACGTTCAACCATTGCAATGGTTTATTAGTATGTATTTGCAGTGGCGAAGACGAATGACAGAAAAGCAATAAAATTATTGCAAAATACGTAGTATGGATACTATTTATTATTTAGGTATATAACATATAGACAGGGGTTAGGGGTAGATTATTGTACATTGAAAATCCATATACTTTGTAAGTTCCTTTCAAGTAATGTAGAATCGTTGCTGGGATGAATCGTATTCATTTGACGATGCTAGCTCACAGACTGGAGAATCGTAAATGATTCAATATGCGAATCACTTTCCTTTATACGGCTGTTACGTGCATATAATATTTTGAAATCATTCCGTTGCTTTCCTTCATAACATGTCGCTTGAAGTTCGTACCATGCACATCGTAACCAAGACTTTAGAGAAAAACATAAATCTTTGTCAACATACTGCACCATGTAAGTACAAAGCACGAAGCTTGATATTCAGCCACTGTGTCTGTGATTTCTCCAAAGAATGAGTAAAGCTCACGGTTATAGTAGGCAGTAACTGACCCGTTTCAAACCGAGATGTCTGTGTCTGTGAGCCGTGCAGGAAGTTTATTGTACTTTCTACAAGACTACTTTACTTACATCACGTCACAAGCATTGTGCAGAACTGCATTGGGTTGTACAGTAAAAATGTAAGTTAACCAAGCATGATATTCGTTTCCTCACTAGTTATTTCTTGTCTGGATTTCTGTCCAACAGCCTTAATGATGAAAATAGTAATGCGGAACAAGTTGGCTGCAGCTGGAAGGAGCAGCTGCTACAATGCGCAATCACTTTACGCTATTGTATGTATCTAAGAAGTCTACATAAGCTCTTTTCTGGTATCCTCATTTACTTTTTACTGACACTGCCAAAGCATAAACTGCAGAGAGTGAAAGGTTCTCCTGAAATATCCGATAAGCCTCATAGTTTTTCAGTAAGAGTTCATAAAAGATTAAAAACTTCTTACCAATAAAAACTGTAAGCGTTTGCTTGGAGTAAATAAAGTTGTTGTGTGACTGTGAGTGAGTATGAAAGATGAAATGTAAACGTGCTAGAAAAAAATTAACTCTGCCTACTTACAACTTACCCACCACGTGGAGGTACTTACTAACAATAAGTCTGTAGTAAGTAGAACTTTTTAGATGCCTAAAGCAATGTAGGTATATAGGATCCGCGTTGTGTATTTTTCAGCTTTAGCATCAGTTAAATGTTTGTTTTCCTTTCTTCTCGAAGATAAATGGTCAAATTAGATTTTAAGAACAAGAAAAATACTTACCATCAATTCTAAACTGTTGCTTCCAACGTTTCGCCGCTCCTCTGTGACTTTTACTGACGTAAGTTTATAAAAACTGTACGCACTTTCTGTGGCTTACAATTGGATATCCCTAGAGATTTCTTCGCTCGGTTCTTTTCAGTCGTGTTTGTAAGTCGTGTGTATAGAAATTAGGTACACACAGTAGAGCAAAAAATGTCTTTCGGGATGGTGACTGATTTATTGTTGTCTCATTCAGTTTACACAGTACATATAATAGTACAGTATAATTTCTGTGATATTTATAACATATATACACAATACATCACCACTATTACACCACATTCATAATATATCATCACAATAATGTTAACAACACGAGATTACATGATACATTATTATTGAGGTACTTACATTTGTAACCACACATTCCTACAGCTACATATATATAACAATAATAGTAATTTTGATAACTTTTACTTAACTTATTATCAGATCAGACGACTCGTATTTACGGAACGATAAAGCTAATTGTATTTGTACTCTGAAAACATTTCAGTGAATCACTACATCTTTTACATACAAATCATACATAATACCAAGGATTTACATTACTATGCATGTATTTGTACACAACACTAACAAAGTTTGTATTTTCAAATGATGAGAATAATTTTGTGGGTAAATACACAATCAACATTAATTTTACACAAATATGTATATACCTATTATAGCCTATCCGTATAGTCTCGCAACTACTGTACCGCACTGCGACATAAATATATACCATTGTCACTATAAAGATACATTACTACTACTTACATACTAAATATTACAGCATCATAAATACAATTAGTACTTACAATTATTATAGTATTTAATATACCTATGCTTAGCTGCAATTATATATTTTGGTAGGTATATTATATTTTTCAGTGAATTGGTTTTAATTCTGCTGACTAGAAAAATACAGAGTCGTATATTACGCAGTAAGGACAGATATTGTAGTAGTAGTTGCACTTTGGTTCGGTATATCTGTATTAGTAGTAAAATGGGGCAGCTTGTTACAGCTATTACTAGGTATAATAATTATTTGTATTGTGGTAATAAATGTAATGAACCATGGTGTTGTTTATTTTATCTCCTCACACACAAGTGACACATAGTCACACTCAGAATATGTAGTTACTCTGTATAGTTGAGAATTCCAGTCGAGTTTTGTTACGTAACACAGCCTACGCATCAAATCTAACGTAAACACCACAAAAAAGTAAACATTTTTTGAATTTCTTGTTATTTCCGACATGAGCTAAACCTATGATGACCTACATACGCTATAAACTAATTGTCACAAAGCCTTTACACTTACAGCACACATCATCTACTCAAAATAACAAGACCGCATGCACATGTATACCAGATCAAAGTTAAACAAAATCAATAACAATGTAAAAAGAACACAGTACTAGTACTAGAACAATACATAATTCTAAATTGTTGATTTAGGCACCTATGTATATGTATAGGTACCATTCAATCTTTGGAAAATTCTAACAAAGTTGTGCAACAAAAACCTTTACATTCTTTGATCGTGTTGACAGTCTAGCTGGTTGAATATAATATATATAGAGATTTCAGCGACTTTTTAATCAGTTCGCCCCAATAAATGTCAAATAACAATAAAATACGGTAATAATAATTATAAAGTAGTAAGTAACAATGAAAAATAAACAGTCTGTCGATAAAAAGGTTTCTGAGCTTCTGCTTTAATTGTATAGAATGTAAAACATCACCTTTCGAAAGGAAAAATATCCGTTCCTACAAAATGTACCTGTACATCTTCTTAACATTTAACTAAACTATGTAGAAATTATGTCAGTGATTTAGTCAGACACGACCTTTCTGTCACTAACTCTTAATAAGATAATTGTGGATGAATGTTACTTACGTATAAATAACCGTGGATTTGATGCAAGGTACATTTTTCCTGATTTTTACTTGCTACAAGGTTTTCTATGTAGCTATTTTAAATATAATTATTATACACACAGAACAACAACAATGGAACTTTGTTCTTACCTGAGAATTCTCTCAATTCGTAATATGATGGTAGGTAATAATAGGTAACTATAATATCAAAAGATTTTCAATATATTTTAAACTGGAGAAGAAATTTCTTGTTTCACTCGGTTATATAATAGTTTGCACCTCATTTTCTGCAATTGGTATATTTCCATTATTCCACTGGTGGTTGTTAGTGTGGCTGTGTCCGTTTTCAGTGTTGGATTGATTATTTAAATTTCTATTATTAATTGAGGATTGTCTGGAGTTACCGTTTTCAACAGCATTTGAGATCACTTCTCCGTTACCATTTTTCTTGTTTATTGAATTTCCGTTGACGCTCATCACAGTTGACGACCTTTGCCGCTGGAAACTTAAGTTTGTCAAAAATGTTTTCCGACTGGAATGACCTCTGCAAAATCAAAATTCACAATTAGCAGGTGTGCTTTCATTTTGTTTGAAACATGAATCTTTAACACATAGATCTTCAACTTTGTACAAGCTACATAGTGCAACAAATTACGACTCTAAAATACTCCATCATAAATGACTAAACTAACTTCTAGTTTTACATAGGCATGTCTTGCCCTTAAACTACCCATTGATTCTAGAAACATAGAAAGCAGATGGATTGACACATTCTACTTTGATATCTAAACAGATCAAGTTTCAATCATGCACATCAATAATTTTGTAATCAATACCTGTTGAACCTTGCCACAGGACTGTAGTATTTTGAAGATAATTTTTGAAAGTGAGAGCAGAGTTTGTAAGTGCAAGTCAAAAAAATAGGGAAAGGATTTGTTTAATTATTACTTATAATGAAAATGTTTGCATCATATAACATAGGGCATATCTACAACCTACGTTATAATAATATTGCCAATGATGATTTAAATAATTTCATGTAGGCGTATAACGAATAAATTAATGCTAAAGTGAGACATATCAATCACGCATGAGAAGTTCCTGTGAAATTTTATGACATTTAGGCAAAATAAACAATATTATAGAATGTACCTTTGAAGTTCTTTTCGTCTCGGCTTCCACAGATGAAATACACCGTAGATTACGGGATTAAATAGACTATTGGACATCCCAAAGAAAAATATTCCAGACTGCAGATCTTCACTCGCTTGCTGTAATCGAAAAGCAAACATTGAATGAATTACAAAGTTAAGCTTTTTTGGCAATTTTAGCATGAGTGTAGAATTATCATCCGTGAAAAGCATGAAAGCATAAGGTGAAAAGAAAGTTTTCATAATTACTTTCTGTAATTTCTTCACATTTTTTATACTTTCATCAATAGGAAAACGCAGACCAAGGTTCCCTGTGACATACTCTAATTTCATCCTACGTAATAGTTTCATCATCTGGGACAAAATCCACTTTCAACAACTGTAGTCCTATCTAATAGTTATCTCACAGTTTAAAATCTTTCCAATTACATCTCTATATCATAAGTCTCATGCCTCAAGCACGAAGAAGACGGATAAAAATATATTTTTATCATCAAATCCCCAACTTCTAAAGAAAACAGGAATAGTAGGTACTTTGCTTTCATTCCTTTCAATAACCAAAGTTCTTTTCTACATTTTGTGTAAACGCTTCTATTCCCTGGGGACAAAAATGTCTCAAGGTAACTTCAGCAGCATTCAGGCTCCAGCTTTTTCAATATCACGTTGTAGCTAATGTAGTTGTGTACGTAGTGATTGTATTATATTACGTTGACAATCTTCATAGTGAATTAACCGGCTTTCTGCTGGTTTGGAGATACAAACATCCCTTCCGGCATTAATTAGCCAAACTGTCTATTCATCAAAATATTTTCACTGCCTTTGCCATATACTTACCCACTCTACCTCCTTCATTATTTCTTATTGCCGTACAGGATTTCAGCATTGTACGTAATTTCTACTAAGCATCGTAAATGTAATTGCCCGTTAGCATAATTGTCAAATAAAATCTGTACTACAATGTGACAGAGCAATACTCAAGGTTAAGATCTACACTTGTTGCTAACGCATAGAGAAAGTACCAGAAAGTTTTCTTACCTTTCTTGTTTATGTTTTACTATAAAAACCTTTTGTATCTATATCTGTAGACATGCACAGCATAAATATGCATATAACAATTTAGAATCAGGTTACTACAATATCTCTGATTTCCATATGTAAGGTACTGGGTAATATTATTACCGAAACAAAGCTTTTTCTCACGTTGCCCACTACTCCTTTTATTATGGCTGTATAGAACCAAAAAAGATAACTTAAGTATAGGAACGGGAGCTATAACCATAGATTATCTGTATGGCAGTAGATATGGATCAAACAGGATAAAGAAAAGGGAAACCTAATAGTTTTCTTAAATAACCCAAACGTAGCAGTGAATGCTTGAATATCTCTGCATCGATCCTATGTACACACGTACCGCATTCGTACATCACATCCCGGATCACATCCTATCCTAATATAAGCGTAGTTGATCCTTTACAAGGTCTTTGTCTAAACTAGTACACATTGCAATGCACCGTACATTTCTACAAGTTGAGAAATTCATACATTGACACATTCCACTGAACTTAAGTGCAAGAATAGAAATAAGCAGTACAGAGCGTACCTTATCCCTAGTGCATTTGTATAAGGGTGGCTAGACTGGCTACCTATACATACAAAAATGAAAAAGCAGTAGCAACTGCCATAGTAAAAGTTACTGTGTAGAACATAAGTGTAGACTTTTACAACGCAGTAAATAGTACGCAGAAATAACTTCACACTCAAACACATTACTTTCACTACACTTTTTTTCACTGTCATACTCCAAAGAATTTAAATTGGACAGGAAAGTTGTAGAAGCTTAGTCTACAGAGTCACATTGTGTAGGTATTATATTTTGTCATACTGATTTCGTATTCTGTGTGTGAGTGGGACTCTCGAGCAAATGCTAGCAGTGAGAGAATCTTTTACTTTTGCCTACCTTGCCTAGCCTCAACGTGTGAGCTCTGTAGAATGACAAAACTATTTACATTGTTCGATGTTCACGTTCTATAGAACTGTCTCACTAACTTTACGTTTGAGTCACTTTGACGAAAGGTATGTCTGGGCTGACAAAACCCTCAACAGAAAACGTGTTCCAAATAAAATCATGTGTTTACTATTTATGACTGCAATTTCTTAACATCTTCCACGGACGTGACAGCAGATGCCATAATAATATATTTTTTCTACCTGACAATACTCATTGTTAACTTATATAATTGCCTCTTTTGTACGTGTAAACTGACAAAATTCGATTGCATCTTGTGTCTAATAAAGTACAATGGGTAACAAAACAACAATGGGTGCACACGTGGCATTGTTAATAGAACACAACAAACTTTACCTTATTTATTTATATTTTGCTGTAATCATATTATTAACCATTCAAGCATTACTATGTGGGTATGCACTGCACTTGCATTCAATGTTAGTCGTACTGTATTGTGCAATAGCATTCATGTGAACTCACCCGTTTACTCAATTAGATTTACTAGAACCCGTACTGCATTGCAGTTCATTCGGGGAGATAAAGAACCCAATGTACCCGTGAAAAAGTGAGATTATGTTTAGTTTACTCACGTTTTTGTCTGGCTCAATAAAAATAAGTATTATCATCATGACGTAGTAAGGAGTCCAGCAGACGAGAAACGTTGCCACAATAGCCACGGAAATACGAAGACTTTTCATTTTCGCTCGTCGAATAAGTTTCCTCCGATTTGGATCGATGAGTGTGCGGAATGAGCCAGAATGGTCCAGTATCTCCTCATTTCCTGCAAAATAATATTATAAGACCACAAATAAAATCAAGTGTGTGTAAATAATGCGCTTTCATTATTGCTGTTTACTGTGTGTCTTTCTTTCCTTATTACTGCAATGCAACTTAAGATGAAGTGCCCACAATGTCACAAAAGAGCAATGAATGTGCACATGGTGAAACCCATATAAATTGCATGCACCTAATAACTGTGCAGTTTCCCCCACATACGGGCTAAGACAAAGCATTTGCACTGCAGCTAAACTACGTCGTTAGCGTCACATGAAATGAGCCTTTTCAATTAATGTCACAGCTGCAGAGTTGGCAGTTTCTTCGTGGCAATTGAATTAAGGAGCATGTAAACCGCTCATAATGCCTTTCTCAAATAGTAAAAGCACTAAATAGCAAATAAGAAAGTGTATAATATTCCAGTAGAGGAAACCACATTACATGATAATAAAATTGTTTTTCCTGGAAGAACTACACGTACAGTAATTCTATGGTAAAGTAGGTACTTATCATTAGGAAGTTTTTGGAGAAAGTCGTCACAATTGCATGTACATATAGGTATATACGTAATTTTATTTGTCCTTCTTGGTGTGTCTCACAACTATTACATTACAGTCGAAAATACTAAACGTTTGATTTGAGCAAATAAAAAACATCACCTACAATGAAATAAACTTTAACCTGTTTGCGGTAGCACGTACCTATAGGAAATGGTTAAAGAATAACTACAATTTATTAACTGGAAACCTTTGTATTTTAGTCTTGCGGAACAAACTTTCGCTTAAATTAACCAGTTCGACATTTACCAATCTATCCACGGTTCTGTGGTCAAATTTGGATGACATAATATGGAACTACTACAGTACCCTACCTAACGACCCCTGTCAAACTGTTTTATGTAGGTATAGGTCTAGGGAGGTACCGAAATAAATTGATGCCGTCAACCACGTTTAAAGGAAAGTTGACAACAAACAGAAAACTTCAGATTCCTAGAACCGTTTGTGATGAGCATTCTTATGTACTACACTGCGAGGTAGCAAGTGTACTTAACGACAAAAATTGTTTCAATAAAACATCACAATCACAAAGAATGTCGGAACAAAAGTTGAGCTAACTCAATTACCATGAAATGAAATGGACATTGACAAGTAGAAAAGAATGGTGCTCTACGTTTGAGTTGTCTGTTGAAAAAAGTAGCATGTTGAAATGCGATGATAGAAACACAGAGAATAACAAATCTGTGTGAAGAAAAGATAGGATCAAATTGGCAAGAGAAAATGTATTGTACCTATATACAATGTAATTTCATGCAGGTGTTTGCCAAATAGCCTCCTATTTCCACATATTTCCATCCTGCCCCTCGACAGATAACTTGCTTCTAAACATTTTCATAGCAATTTCCACAACTGTGTTCATGTGCTTGTGGCGCTCTATTCTGTGTCTACACTACATTTCTGGTACTACAGTACCTACACTCACGGGCACAAAACCCTCCACTGAAAAATAATCCTCGTAAGTGTGGACTTAGTAATGCTTACTCATAAAAAGGAAATTACAGTACAATTTTTATAGTGTTGCAATTAGGTATGATACGTAAAATTATTTTTCCCGTAAGTCAACATGTTTGAATGAGGTGAGGTGTATAGCTAAATATTATGGCCTGGCTTATAGCAAATACCTATTTTCGTCATTTTGTTCAGAGGAAATACACAAATGACCTTTCAAGTTGTTGTTTATGGGGTTAAATATTTCATCAAATAAGAGAGACAATATGAGTGTCTGTACTACGAATTAATATTCAATCCTGCAATTAATTTCTCTGTATCGGTAGATGTACTTATATTAAATGCTACAACGAGCTTTTAATTTCCTAGTAGTACCTGTTCAATGTGTAGGTAACCAAACCACCAAACTTGTTGGCGTACGTTCAGCATTGTACACAGAAAGCTCTTTGTAAGTGGAACCTTCTAAACACAGGCAAGTGAATTTCCATTCAGTAATAGAGAAAGGTTGAAATTGGAGGGATTTCAATTATATTTGTATGGAAGGGCCTTCTAAGACAGGTTTATTTTTCTTGTGCCCCATTGGCTGAAAAATTCAAGAAAAGAAAGGTTCAAGGAAAATGTGTTTAGCTTTCCTAATGAAACATTTTCTCGGGTTCCTTCTCAAAGTTCTCTTTACTAATTGGATACAATTTTAACTCGACTTTTTAACTTTTTGTCTACAGTTATACAACCATTACTAGTAGTGCTACAATATAGCATATCTAATACGGTTGTATTGCTGTACATAACCTTATTACACATACCATATAATATGTATGTGTAATAAGGTTATTCTGGGAACGATCTGCATTGTCTGTAGGAACTAACAACGTAGTTTTGTAGTAGAAAGCAAAACTAAATTTTCCAGAACTTTCACTTCAAGGGTTTCGCTCAAAGTGTTTACAATCTACAAAAATATATATGGAAAGTACCTACTTATTTCTGCGTTCATCGTCTATTAGTGCATGTAATACCATTTAGTACAAGAAAAACGAAAACTCAATAGTTCTTCAAGCACTTTGCGATCAAAAGAATGCAATTTACTAGAGTTTTCTTTCTTCCAAGTTTCCAAGAAATTCGGGATTTCATTAACAATCATGTCATTGTCCTTACTTCTTGCACATGGACAAATATACTAACAATAAGTAAAATTATGTTATAAAGAAATTTAACGTCATGTCATTAAGAGAGAGAAAGAGAGAGAGAGAGAGAGTAAATGGTTATCATACTACTGAACCATCCGTTACCAATCATGAAGTTAACAAGACAAAATACATCACCATTTTGCACACTTACTTATATAACTATCGAATCAATCAAATTTCTATACATTCTCCCTCTGATAAATTGTTCGCTCTGTTCAGTAGAAAGGAAACAAAACATCACTAAAGATTAAAGAGTTTCATATTGCAAATTGAAGGAACATGTTATCATGTTCTTCCTACCCACCATTTCACTCATACTGTACGTATATTGTTAGTTCATGTGTATGCTTTATATATTGTATGCGTGGTAGTATCAAACAATTTATGCCACCATGTATTGCATTCCAGAGAATAACATACCCACAACCTATCTATCATCTATATCTACATACATATTATATTTAAGTATTAACACAGGCAGTCATAATTTATTTTTATACGTACATTATGACATGCCTCTGTGTTTTCGGTATTCTGAATTACCAGCTACGTTCTCCACTGTGAGAGATTTATTCGTGAAATTTATTATTGTAAGTGAAAGGGATGTCATCAATAATAAAATATGTCTATTTTTCAAATAAATTAGTAGAGCAACATGATCTGATTTGACGTAGGTGCCAGCACTACGACAATGTATTCTTTGTTACATTGTCGCCCACAGTTATAACCTAGACAAAGCTTCTTAGTTCTTAGTGTAGTAATGGTATTTTCTATCTCTTGCATTATCGAAGGAGTAATACATAATACAGATATTATAACTGCCTATATATATCTACCTACCTGTATAGTTCTACTTTCAAATGCATATAAAATTGCCGTACTAAATATAATATACTATTATACATTTATCATGCTTATAGCTCGATCCACACAGTGTAATATCTTGTTTTTCCATGGAAGAACACATTTGTTGATTAAATTTCTCTGGTTTAATATTTTTTGTGCACATGCCGCCCTTATTCTGGGAAATAAGTATTATTACTACGTGAACGAATTCAAGGCATTTCTCCTTGTGTACTCAGAATTCGAAGTGATCTTTTGCCATTTCTTTGTTAAACCAATTACTGCATAGTTAGATACTTCCACTGCTGCAGCATGAAATAGAAAAAGATACTCAAACTAAATTAGAACGCAGATTCCAGCCGAAGTCACAACATGTTTGTTTGAGTACCCGTGAATTTCGTGGGAGCTGGCGTGCTTTCTTGTATTATAAGTTTGCGACTAACCTCATTGTACTTAATCACAACAAAGGTGATTGCATTAACATAAGGATGTAGGTAATAGTATGGTAGAATACGTAGGAAAAAAATTACTTTTTGTATAAGCAAAACATTACGTAGCACAAGCGTGATAAAACTTTGATGTCACTTTTTATGTTGCATAATGTGTTACTGTAGGGAAGTATAGTTCGTTTGTTTAGTGAGATAATGTGTGGGCTGCATTTTACATGTAACAGGAATTAAAAAGAACTGCAACTAGTACAATAAATCACTAAGGAAGGATGACTTACGATGAAGCGTGCAGACGGTGAGTAGATAAGTGAAGACGAGTATAAGTAGGGGCAAAATAAACATACAGACGAGACTGAAAGTGGCATATAGTTGCTCTTGCCATGCGGCTGTATAAAATCCATGAGTAACGCACTGGTAAAACGGCTCGATGAATGGCCCTTGGCTCACATGGAAAACGACCATCTGCAAAAAGACAATTTCGTAAAATAATTATGTATTTAGGTAAAGTGGAAGTATTCACATTGAGAAATCTGTGGGAAAATTCAGGCCACTTTTATTAAACATTAAAGATGTTTCAACATTTGCGACGACCCGTGCCACAGACCTTTTTTATATATCGTGGGTTCAATCATATATTAGTTACTTATAAAAAAACTAAATTTCTTTATAATTGTTGCATGAATCCATAATTAATGTGAAAATAGACTTGCGTAATATTACAGGAGCCTAAAATAGACATACAATAGAAAGTAATTTAAGTTGAGGTACTGGTGGATTACAAAATACCTCTAGAATCGCAATTGTTTTAAAAAACACTTAAAAGTTAAGGTCAGCTACTACAGTAGATTACAAAATACCTCCAGGAATGGTAATTGTTTAAAAAAAATCACTTAAGTTAACAATGAAGAATATTCTTAGCGTGTGAGTACAGAAAAGGAAGATTAATAATAAAGATGATTTCAAAGAGTGTAGCTTCGTGCAAAACTTGAACTTTTAATTCTATCCGGAGAGAATATTTAAGTGCAGTTTACATGAAAGAGTTTTGATTTCTTTTGTACATATTCACATTACACCGAACACCTTAATGCCTTAATGCATATATTTTGTATGTACCTATACATGTGGTTTTCTTACTTCTACATCTATTTTTTTCTTTCTGGCAATTTTTTGCCCGTTTCATCATGCATATAATTATAATTGTTTCGAACAAGGTCACAGAAGTCACAACCCAACTAATAAAACGCGTAAAGTCATACATACACTCATACATATCATATGATGTTGATTCTTAACTTTAACTTAATTATTGAGGCTTTACTCCAAGTTAGGAACTTGTGTACATTTGCATCAGTTCACTACGTACTTCTGCATGTATATCTAAAGGCTTTTGGCATTGCTAGACTATTATCTGCTTAGGATTCCAATAAGATATGCAAACGAGCAAGTAAATTAAATTCTTAAAGTTCTCAAACGTTTCGCGGATTCCATTTTAAAAAACTTGTTTTCTTTCTATGATACATAGAACAGCGTGATTTATGGTAAGAATTTACAGAAACATTGTGTACAGTACAGTTGTATGTGGAATGTATTGGAAAGTACTTGTACAAAAAACAAAATTATTTTGTAGTCAAATCTTCAAATTGTGCAATGTATACAACTTGTGGATTCACTCGGCACTAGGCACCAATGTTTTTATTTCTCAGCGATATGAATAGCAAGCAGTCTGGCAGTAGATGGAAACTTAAGTGGCAAAATCACGTAAGAAGCGCACTGCTACAGTTCTATAACATTCCCATACACTTAATGTTTATTATACGTTTGGTGCTACTGTTTTTACCAAATCGCATATATCGTGTGCCGATGATACCTTTAGACTTGTATTGTTTGTTAGTTAGAGGAAAGGGAGAATACAAATAAAATTGTTTTCGAGAATCTACCTCTGATTCTCAAAGATGCACCTGGCGCCAGGCGCCCTACTGCTTTTATTATACTCGATGAAATGTAATGAACACACGGCTGCTGCTACAATTAATCACAGCTGATGCCACCAGCGATAGAAATTCTAGGTTAAGGTTTAGCATTACATATTTATACCTGGTTTGTATAACAGCTCTGGTTAGTGTTTTTCCACGTGAAATAAGTGTAAGGAAACTATTTTTATTTTTTGCAAAGCTATAAAATCAGATATCTACAATAATTTAGTTTACATGTATGTTACAGTACAGTACAATCAGTAAGGAAGGCACATACCACACTTAATGTATTCATCGATTTCCCACAGCTTTGATTTCTTTCTGATATTCAAATTCCACGAGCTTTGCTAGAATGCTTCTACCTTTACCTTCACAATAAATGCAGTAGCATATTATAATATATAACGACTTTCCTCAAGACGCGACGAATATCATTTATATTGAACTTGAAATAGGCTAGCGAAAAGTGCATAATGTAACAAATGCTACAAATGATGTAGATAAATGGAATATTTGAGTAGCAGTTGAATTTCAATGAGCATGAGAGTACGGTGTGTTTGTACAGTACAAGCATAGAAAGATGTAAATACAAAATATGGGCTACCTACTACCTACCACCTTGAAGGTTTACGGTTACCCGTTGTAATGCACGCAACGTGTAGAACCAATAATAAAACGGATGGAAGAAAGCGTTGCATAAAAATCTGCTTTCAAGAAAACAGCCTCTCTTTCCTTTTTGAAAAAGATCAATATCGGTGATATATCATAAAGACGTACCATGTGTTTGCACAAAACACTATAATAGTGATGCTTCACACAGAGAGTGATTTCCCGTTTCCTTCACTTCACTCGCTTTGCTCTAAATACTATACACCCATTCAACCGTCGCAACAGGAAAATACTTTATCTTTTTATACATCCACTCACTACGGACAGATTCATTTTATTGACTGTCAAAGTCTTGAGGCGTCCTTCAAAACTGATTATTTTATCACATATCCGAAAGTTTGCACCGCTGAAATATGTAATATTTCAAAGTTAAAATATCGCTATACATTGAGTGCATTCAGGGTCCTGTAAGCATACCGTTAAGTAACAGGGAACATGAAATATTTATAAATAACATGCAAGCAGATTCGAATGCTAAAACTAAAAAGTAAAAGCAAATCTATAGGTTTGAAAGTTTTTAACTTTCTAAGACCAAAACCGAATTGTTCTCTTCTAAGTTTATCCTGCCTGACTCGATTTGCATGGAATATAAGTTTCGTAAAGAAACTTTTATGAGAGCACTTTGTGTGTCTAACCGTCTGTTTGTATGCATGATAACTTGATAACTAAAACGGTTTGAGATAATGAGTTCAAATCTGGTACACGTATTCCGATGTTGTGGTGGTGTGGTGTGGAAGTTCGAAGATGGGGTCAGTCGGTGAACTCCTTCTTGACCTTTGGCACATTCAATTTGTCTCAATGACAATTCAACTTACTCAAGTACCAGTGTAATACTTGTATGTAAATATTGCTCCGATATAACGTACACTCGTTTATAATAAGTATTATGTATGTATGCTGCTATAACATACGAGACGCATATTACAGTCTGTGAGCAATTCAAATGTAAATTTTCGAAGTATGAAAGTCAAATGAGCACGCAAACAATTTTCTTCTACATTGTTGCGTCGAACCACAATGAGTTTACTCTAATAATATTAAATCTTTGTAACATTCTTTATACTAATATCTATCCAATGTGTGATCATTTAAATCAAAAACAAACTGTTTTTAAGAAACTTGCATACTCCATTGCGAATGGTTTATTTGTATTTTCTTTTTCTCATTCATGCAAGGGTGGTTAATCTACAGTCTTCAATAGATGTACAGAGAACCATTACTATAGGTAAGTTTTCTTTCATATGCAGTCACTGCAACACCGGTACAAATACCACCTCTGCTATAATTTATCGACATCAATTCAACCCGTTTTAGAAACAAGACTTAAATACCACAGTACCACCTTCATATGTATATATCAGACAGAGAAAGAATCAATTTAGTTATTAAAAATGTGTGCCATACGATTATTACATACGATTGGTTTTAAACTACTTGATACCTAAATATAATATGTAAGTGCGTTTCACAGAACTTTACTTTGAGCATGGTCATTTACTACAGATACCTTATCAGATATCTTTTATTCTGTCATTTTGTTAATAAGAAAATTTACAGGCTTCAACTGTCAGTGTCAATCTTATATTCTGCTTTACGACTCAGCCCTTATAAGTATTTTCATATACGAAGAATGTTATTCCATAACTCGACTATCTGTAAATAACTACAATATCAGAGATTTTAAAGTGATAATATGACTAATGATAGGAGCTCGTGGAGCCACATCACCAAATTGTTTGAAAATACAATAGAAAGAGATTCAATCTCCCTATAAGGATGTCGCTCATAAACATTAGGTATTCATTTCTACCATATCTTTTGGACAAATAAGTATATGATGAAATATCAGTTGATTCAGTAATAAAAAATGTAAATTCTTCTAACTATGTAATATAATTCAGAATTACTACAGATAGGTAATTACAATTAGTGATTTGAAAAGTATTTGGTAAAAATTTGGCAAAAACCACAGTTTCTTGGTGTCATTAGTTTGACTAACATCTAAAAGCGATGTAAGTGTTGAAAAGTGAAAATGAATGATTGGCCACACATTAGTAGTGGGTCCATAAAAGTTTCTGCACTTCTAGAGTAATTGTCAATGTCAATAGCTTCTGTGTACAAACAGGGAAATTCAGCCTCCACTCTACACGACCAAAGGTTATTACTAAATCTCCTGCATAATTTAGTCAGGAGTCTGAAAGGAATTATTCTGTGAACTAGTTATTACTGCATAAAATATATCTGGAGTCTGCAGATCATAATGGCACATTTGTGCTTGGACTGCTTTGGACATGACAGCGGCACAAACCTTAGCACTACCTTTCACCACACAATCACTCAGCCCAACCATTGAGATAACTTTCCACCCTTTGTTACCTAAGTACTGCAAGTACGTGTCATGTGGTGTGTGGTTTCACAGTTAGTTCTCAGAACGTGATTTCAGATTGCAACATTCGATGCTGTGTTGACTACGTTGTCACTTTCCTTGTTGTAACCTACAATCAAACATGTGCCACTAATGCCAAAGCTCTGTGCAAACTGTCTCTAGTCCTTAGTACTATATAATAGTATCTAAAGTGACATCGAATAAATTGTTTGGAACTGAAGGGCATTCCTTATACTATTACAAACAATTTAGAATCTGAAAGAAAGCCCTAAATTGAGCTATAGATTCCATAGCCAAGAATAGTTGCATTGCAACTTGTCACGGCTCGTGTGTGACCTTAGAAAAACGTGATGTTCTTATGTTTCAGTTTTTGCAACTTTTTCCACACTGCAAACTGCAACAGCATTATCAAAGTTAATATCATAATACCCCTTCCAGCTATTTCAGAGTAAACTTTAAATTGATTTTCTACAAGATTTTGCTGAAAGAGATTTAACGAAGTTGCCCTACATCTATTGTAAAATTAGTACACAAAGTACCTACACAACACATGAACAAACAGACACACAATAAATATTTGGTGTGCCATATCTTTATATTAAATATATATATGTGATAGTTTCAGATAGCAGGTACTACATGACGTGACTTAAAAAACAATATTTGTATATAGGTATTAGGTATACAGGAAACTTAAACAAGCTTAATTCTATCAGTATCCGGTACCTTCATTTTAGTTGGTAAGCTGTACAAAAATAATTCTCCAGCTGTTACATAAAATATTTCATTTTAATCAATTTGAGCTACAGAATTCCAACACACCATACTACTCGGAATTCCAAAATCCTTATTAGATCTTGTAAAGAGTCTACGAGGATACTTGGTTAGTAAATGAATCTATAGAGTATAAATGCCTAAATATATACCACTGCGTAGCATTCAAATGCAAATATTGATGTATTTGCTGCCTACGACGACTTGGAAAGTTACAATGTATTAGGAAAGTTCTAGCTTCAATGCATCTCATTTTCATGCAAATGTATTAAATTCGTTTGGGGTCTAAGAGGAATATCGAATTCTCGAAGGGAATTCTATTAACAAGCAGAAGTTGCACAGAAGTTACATTTTGGAATTGGATTAAAAATCTCATTCGCTTTTGAAATGTCTCTACATTACGCGTCATTTCCATTAGATCAAAAATGTTCACTGTCGTTTTGCACATAGTGTGCGTTCCTTTCTTAATGTTTTTCTCCTTAAGGTAGTAGCACACTTTACTAGACTACTCTTGGACTACTCCTACATACTATTTACATTTACTGCATTGAAACTGCCTGTTCCCACTACATTACACGCTACATCTCATCTTAAGATAAGATACTTCTTGCGTAGTTGTCGAAGTCCGTGGGTTTTAATAACGCTATAAAGTTATTCTGCAAAACTTTGTCAGTCTGCCAAACAGTTTGAAACACTATTTACCACAATACTATATTCTATCCGTGAAGGCCACGTGTGACAAGATATATTTTATTGTCCCTATCAAAGTTATATTAAAACAACGCACCGAATGCAAAAATGCTTGACATTGCTTCAAACGTTATAGGTTTGTGCAGGAGGGTCTAGACACATTTCTCTGCGAATTCGTATGCAAAATAGTGTACAGCAAACTGTAAATGAATATAAAAATTTAAATCAAGCCCAGAAGTCAGAAAAGAAGCAGGGAATGTCTGAGTAAATGGCATAGTATGACAATTACTTAAGAGTGCTCTTATGTGGGAAAGAGATTACGGTATTGAAATAATAACGACAAAGTAAGGTTAATATGTATATTTAAAATGTATTCATATATATAACACTTCAAATAAATATTTCACTTTTATTCTCTAGTGAGCAAGTTCGAGCACAAGTGAAACGAGATGCAATTTCATGCACCAGAGCGTTTAGCTATTTTCATATCAATTCACTTGAGAGTCAAATTCTGTCAAATTCTCATTGATTTGGATTAAGTAGAACACGCAAGTTCACCAATCAACAACTATTGTGTCGTGGCTCTTTTGAAACGTCAAATACTGAAATCTTAGTATGTGTCAAAGAAAAAGTCATGGCTAAACCATACCAATACTGAAAAATCGATAAAACTAAGTTACAAGATGAATTTCGAATTTGTTGAAGATATACCAGATGAAAGGTGCATTTCTCTTCGTAACTAATGTATGAATGTATGTCTTGATTTAAATACTAAAATACTAAACATTTTCCTTGTATTTTATAATGATTGCATTAGGCTCTTTTCAGAATCTTACTTCTCTGACAGCTAGTATTGTCTATCTTTCTTTGAATTACATAATATACATTTACTATTGAATGAAGATTGAGGCACGCTACGGTATTACAGATAATAATATTATGTACTTTTCTTCCTGATCCTGCATCATAATTCAGTACCTAGCAGTTTCAATGTATGTACTACTTTACAGCAATTTCATTGATATTGTACGTATATTAAGTAGCTAGTGGCACCTGTAAAAACGATCATAAAGATATCAATAAGGCAGGGTAATGGTAATGTAGTATTGTGCCTGCCAAAGAAGCCTCGTGCCAATTTAACCTTCAGGTACTACAAAAAACATTATGTTTAAAAACTGACATTTGACCAGGCAGTAGTCGCACAATAGAATCCCCGAAGTCTGGATTAGAAATTGCACAACATAACAATTACTAACTGTAAAGCGCGTGCAATAATGGCATCAATATTTCACTCACTTAATTTGTCTCTGATTCTAATTGACGTATAAGCATCGTAGTGTACTCATTGAAGTGCACTTAAATGCATTAGTGCACCTCCTGATTCTGTCTTTATAGCCTGTAATAAACTTTAATAGGCGAAACAACTTCAGCATATTCACTCGGAAACCCAGCATAGATTTCAGCTGTAATTGGAACACTTCGGCAATTTATTTCCCTGAATTCCTATCCATTCTCCACAAATCAATACCGATGAATGCCATCTAAACCGTGACAATGCGCACCAAGCCGTTTAAACTGCAATCACCATTTCTTTGTTTCGTAAACATCAAACTGAAAACAAAAGGGAGCTGCCCTTGTGTGTAAAAGTTAGAAAGAATATCAAAGCGTTCAAAATCTTGTTAGGTCAAGAGTTGACTTTAGGTGAAGCAAACAAAGACCTGTATAGGTATAGTGACTGCCGGACTGCGTGCTGGCTTGGCGTCAAACAAACTGCGATGCGTTTTGAAAGATGAATCAAAGGACTGCTTTCGACCATAAAAGACTTTCTTTTCCAACACTTTTACCATTTACCGATACAAATGCTATACAGTATTGCCTGCGTTGTAACTCACTATGATGTAGAATACCGAAGTGAATAGGACAGATAGTAGCTGGAGAATTGTGAATGTATAGAAGGAATGATATCAAAGGAAAAGCAATAAAATCTCTTTGGCGACTGTGACGCAGTGTGATATGTGCATACTTCCTTGGAACATTCCAACACAAAGAACACGCTTAAAAGCTTAAAGGTTCAAGGTGTGACTTCTAGGCTATCTGTATATCTTCCTAGGATTAAATTGCATTTTTATTTTGTGTGAAGATAATTTTTATACTTCAATGTCTTCAGTTGACCAGTATTCACATTGTACCTGAAAGTACCTGAAACAAAGCACGATGAAATGCTTTTTTTTGCTGTAGATATTTAGAATTATTTTCATATAAATTGTCTATTTTACGTTGTGAAATTTTGTCTCTCTGTATCAGTAAATTGCAAGAGGAACAACAATTCTCTAAGCCCAATCCTTAGCAGTGGAGTATAAAGTTATAATGGTGAGTGTGCATAGAGCAGAAAATACTTTGTAGTCATTTCGGTACGAAATCCCATTGGTATGATATTTCATACCGTTTTGACCGGAAAAATAAAGCTGAGTAAAAGGCCTTGCGACTGATATCTCAGAAGAGCAGTTGTACAACTGCAGGGGCTGGGAAACGTATTGTATCTCCTTTCCTTTCTATAGTCAATCCGGTCATTCCATTACTTTTTATATGCAAGACTTTGATACCCGAAGTCTCAGGGTTGAAAGTAAATTGTGTTTGCGAAGCTTAACACTTAAAGACACAACTCAATAGAAGTAAAGCTAGGTTAGTTCAGTGTACGTAATAAAGACGGCTGTAGCAAAATCCCATTAATTCAACCAGGCAATACGGATAAAAGTGAAATATTATGTTCTGGTAATAACAGTCTGGCAATAATAATGACAACTTATCTTAATACAACTTTCATTGTGATTGTCAGGTAGAACATAATAGAAAGAATGATAACGATGACAAAATACCTCAGGGTTAAAAACATTGTCGAGTTCATTACAATTCATCGATTTACTTGTTGGTCCATAATCCCTACTTCGCTAAAGACTCTCTAATGAATATGTTTAGGAAGAAATCAAGAGAACCAACTGGGGGAGTATGAAATATGCTACAAAATCAAATATATAATTTTTTAGTCTTGTTTGAAGAAAACCTTGCAAACTAAGCTACTTACTTTACTTATTATGTTTCATAGGTACTGCATACCAAGTGGATACGGATTATTAGTCCCTTAGATACATTCATGTGGCTGTAAAACTGTATAGATTGCATTCTACAATTTTTTGCACGTGCATTGTAACTGGAAGTTGGGTTTTGTAAGCTTTGCCAATGGGGACTGCATTATTGGCAGCAATTTGCAACACTATTATGGTATGGTTCACACGAAATTTCCAAAATCCTTTAAATTCCGCGAGTGCCAACCCTACAAGCAGAGTATACCAGAGGAATTTTACTTATGAGATAGAATCGAACTGTGGAAAAGAACATTTATTTTGTGGAGAATGAAAGAGAGAACACAGGCACAGATTTATGTATAGTCAGCATTCAGCAATAAAGCGATTTGCACACACACAGTTACCAAAGCATATGCCATTGTGCCATTCACCACTATTTTGATAATACTCAAAGTACCATCAATTTTTATGTAGCACCAGTTCTGGTTACTTATATACTTATTGTGTTAGAATTCCCTAATACTTAACTATAATGCTTTTTGTGCAAATAGTAGAGTATAATGTAATAGAGATATGAAGCTACGATGCAATATACAGTGCCAAATATTTATTTACTCATGGAGTCTCATGGCCATGACTATTAACAGTAGATGTGTGCACTAGGTTAGTGTTTACTTTACTTAGCACAACAAAAGAGAACAAAGTAGCTTAGTCAAGTATAAAAACGTTTCCTGATTTTACTGTTGAGTTGACTGCTCAGTTCAGTGTACATAACAATGATATTGTTACTAAAGTATTAAGCTTATCAGGAGTCACCAGCATAATATAATGTAACATACCATATATACCATTTCATTCAAAAGTTACATGGTATAATACAAACTGTAGTCCACTACATTTAATTCATTCTTAAAACCTATGTGCGTATAAAACAGACACACTAGTCTATCTTTCCCATACAATATATACCAATATATTACTAACTGTGATTAAGCGGTTGACATGTAAGAGTACTCACGAGGAATACTAGTGGATGTATAGAAAGAGTAATGGTAACACATACATAACAAACAACAATATAATATATAGCGTGTGATTCTTTTGTAGAAATATAGTATCATCGCATATAGTAGTAGTAGTTTAACCAAGGTTACGATTGTCCGTGGCGTATAATAATAATGTGTACTTACCACGAGGACGTAATGTACTTCTAGTATAATAAAGCGCAGCACTCTCATATATTATATTGTACTGTAGTTTGCAGGCTAGCTGAATTTATTATATTTGTTACAGGATATAAAACAACTTGCCAGTACTGTATTTTAGTAGCAGCTAGAGCCTACCCCACTACTCTATGAAAGGGAAAGAAAAGACAAAGAAAACTAATCCTGCCAAGACAAAGCTTGCTAACAATAAGTTAACTCTCACTAGGAAATGTACAATATATCTGCACTGTGTGTAGTATACCTACACAATTCTGATTACAATCTCTACTACTGTGTGTGTTGGTAAAGCACTCTTGTATAACAAGTCCGAGAGCTTAACAAAGAATTTACCTACTCAGCACACAATAAACGAAGTTCGCAATGAGAATACGAATAATGCATTAGTATACGCATCCGAACTATGACCTACAACTTGGTTGCTACTTCTTAAATCTATAAGTATAGTGAAGAAAAGAAAAGTAATAACATAGACGAGTATTATTCGAACTATGACTTTAGCGTTCAATCAATTGCTATTGGGAGGTCTTTCTTGGCAGACGGCAGCAGAATATCTTTCCAGCATAGATAGATTTTCGCTTTTTTGGTTTCTTATGTTTAAGTCGGACTATACCAGAGGCTACAATGCATTAGCTGAGAAATAATAGCCGATATGATTTTTTTCTTTTCATCATGTATATGATGACAAGGCTTTTGACTACTTCTGCCTTAACGAACATAAATAATACATTACAACATTTACAACGTGTATTATTACCTTCCAGGAAACAACTCTCGTGAGATTATTGAAGATGTACCTATGTTGGATCTAACAATGGTAAAT
Source organism: Pogonognathellus flavescens (assembly GCA_019776165.1). NCBI lineage: Eukaryota > Metazoa > Arthropoda > Collembola > Entomobryomorpha > Tomoceridae > Pogonognathellus > Pogonognathellus flavescens. Next base: position 24,068 of record JABASD010000655.1, on the reverse strand, counting down.
TACATTTGCGAAAATAAGGGTAACTTTTGTACAATATAGACAGTTTTTCTATGGACCTACACCTTGTACTTAATTTGGTAAAGTTGCTTTGAGGATTATTGGTAACAAGCTGTAATGGTCAGTTGAATTGTAACTTTGTAACGTTCATCATGGAACAAATCCATTCAATGTGCGTATAATAAATATGATCACCACAACTCCGTTTTATTGCTAAAGATGAATTACTTTGTACTTAGAATACATCTATAGGTAGGTACGATTGCTCTCAAATATTTCATGCGCCTAATCATGGTTTATTAAATGTGTACCATTTATTGCATGACAAGTCGCTGCATACGTGCACAGAGGTAAATCACCTTTACCTTTAGTGAACTAACAATCTTGGGAAATGCGCATTGCATTCGAATGTATTTCAAATATTGTAATCATTTGAAATTTGCATTTGAAATTAGTGTTTCCAGTTCAGTTCCCTCAATAATGGCATTATGCACTGTGAACTTCATCGATTACATCAATGGGTTTATTGTCCCACCGCAAAAAATTGAAGGCAATGAACTGAGATGTCAATAATACTCAGGTCTTCCCTATTTCTGTTTCCAAAGTACATGTAACTGACTTCGGTTTAACTTTAACCTTTTCACAAATACAATGGAGACAAATATCATTCACATAATGTGCTTATTTCTATGCCCAACGATAACGATATCACGGCTAAAGGCAAAGAACCCCGAGCATCTACACAAAACATGGGAGACAGGTGAAGGTGTAATGTTGATGCTTAGAGACAGTACATTTTAAGCGGGATTGCACATGAAGGCCATAATGTGATGGGTAAAAACCCTCAAAACCAATGAAAGGAGTCTTCTGCCAAGCGACACAATCCAATTTCACTAATTAAGATGGATTAGTACCACTACAAGGTAAAAGCCAAACGAACCTGCATTCTTCCAACTATATCTTGAATGTCTACTGTATATAGTGGATGTTACGAAACAAGCAGATAGAGTCCTAATGTACAAATCTGGTACCATCATTAATGTAATTCTATAGTGTGACAGATACAATATGATACAAAAGTGAAGGTACAATGATTTCTACACTCACAATCATATCATATCCTGCTAAACATCAGATTGAGTAAGCAAACTGCCAACGAATTCCTTTTACCGGAATAAATCAACAAGGACTTTGCACACTCTAAGCTCATGGTAGCGACAGCGACACTCGAAACTTGGTTCGCTCAACTGGATAGATAATATGGATTCAAGTAATTCTCTTGCTCCAGTAATTCTTAAATTATCTATGATGAATACACTCATACCGTGGTTCTCTTCTCTTTCACCTTGTACTGTAAATAACAAGTAGGTATACAGATATAAAGGAAAGGAAGCCAACTTGGAAGGTGTTATTTCTTCGCTTTAGTCCAGAACATTCTATAACACACTTTGTAGCTTTTTAAACTGTAACGGTTATGCGAAAAGCCTTTCTTACAACCTAAGTACCTAAAAGGCCCAGTAGGTATAGGTTGCAGACATTTGCTAAAAACAAATCGGACGCACAAAGCATAAGTGTATGAAATCCTAGAATAAAATGCAAGCCTAAATCTATTTACAAACACCCGACAAGAAACTTTTGATGCCACAGCCTGTGAATGAGTGAGAAATGATTACTAGGATATGATCTTATATCATCGAGTTAGGAAAGTGTCACAAAAATAAAATTTAACGTGTTAAATATTAAATGAATTCAAATAGGTATATGGGCTACATTACATAATTGCGGTGGGTATTTATATAAAATTCAACTATTGCCATGTTGCAAATTTTTGTTCAAAAAAACTTCAACAATGTATAAGTATATACCCATGTCATAGTGTAGATAACATAAATTCATAACATCAGTTAGACGCACCAGGCGCATAATATTATGATTGTAAGTGTTGTCATAAAGCATGAATAGCAAACTATGTATTGCAAAGTTCCCTTTACTTCTGCCTTCAATACAAAGTGCCATATAAATTGAGATGCAAATTCCTATAACTTGGAAAACGAAATAAATTGTTCACTTATTTTTTTTAGAGTAGGTATTAGGTATACAAATACGTTCAAGATCATGTTTTGTGTTAAATTGTGAACCTTTTGCCTGGGAACTCTTTATAATATTCATGGCAGCTTGTCGTTTCTGTGTAGTACATATATTTTTCATCTTTTCAAACAATGCAAAATATGTACCTACTAATAACCGTGCATGTTCTTGTGGCACATTAAAATCTGACTATAGACGCTAATCTATCTGTATTTATATTTTCGTCAACACTCTTCATTATCTCCTTACTATTTTCATTACAAAATTGTAAATCTATACCTCACCTCTATACTACCTCTACACAATTGTATGTATACGTCTACCTCCTTATTGACAAGTTTGTAAAGACGGAGATGGACTTGGAGGTATGATATAGGTAGGTATCTTCGTATGAGTAGATAAGCACATAATTTATTAAGCAGCAAATATGATTGAATAAGCATAGTTTATAATTAGGTCATTTATTTTCAACCAAGTTAAGGTTATCATGTCTATCAATCAAAAAAGGTATGTCATTTGCAGTAAGTAATTATTTATTACATCATACTTAAGTACGTATTCTAATGCTGACTGAGTAATAATCTGTGCATGATCCAGTGTAGAGAGAAATATGCGTCCTTCTTTAGGCATCTCAAAACACGAATAAAAATAAAAAATGTTACGTAAACTCTGACCTTTGCTAACACAATTCGGCCGTATGTGACATCTGTAATACTCTTTTGCATTGACTAGCAGATGTTATAGTCAATAAGCGGTCAAATGCACTTGCTGAATATTTTTGTCTATTTTTGAATGTCAGTTATGTTCATGTAAGTTGGCTGGTTCGTGTATACCATACGTAAAAGCTTTCTCAAATTCACTTAAGCTAAATGTAAAATTCTAAGAATACATTTATTTGACCTGTAAACAAAATATGTTTTTGTCTACTAACAAAATTGAGATAGGCATATTAAGTTTAGAGGTAAAAGCATGTAAATTCAGCATGAGACAAACAGAAAAAAAAAAGATTGTGAGCTAAGTAAACTTTTACCTGAAGGAAGTTCTAGTAAGGATAAATTTAAGCTGGATATTCCTACTGCTGTAAAATAAGGCTATTAAATTATGAATAAGTTGTATGATATTATATACTTTAATATATACCATATCCATATCCATGCGTGGGTGCAGCCTACACATGGATATTAATGCTAAAAATAACTACACCAGTATATTTCTAGCTTCCCAAAAAATTATATAGAATAAAGCAATCAAAAACTTTTTGCTTTTCCGTAATTACAAACTACAGGGAATGAAACAAGATACATGCACGTGTTGTATAGCACTCACACAAAATGTGCGTATTCGTGAGAATATGGAACAGCATTATTGGAACTTGTTTATTAACAACTGATTTTAAGAGTCTTTATTTCAATTTGATTGTATTTTGTATCCCTATTATTTCTATACTATTATATGGACCTCACCAAAGAAGATTTTACATGACTGAACTGAATGAGAAGCCGTAGCCAAACTTGATTTTGTCTAAATAATTAACTTGTAATGAAAATGCTTTTGTCCCTAGTATTTATTCTCATCACGCAATCTCGTAATTACATAGTAGAATAACCTTTAACGTATGGAACTTTTGAAAGTCATCTATTAAACATAGATAGTTGAAGTTGCGGTGTATATATAGCCCCAAATTCTCATTTGTATGAAGAATCGGTGTCCAGAGAGAAGCCATAGTGAAGCCACATTGACTAGCCGATACTGATAGGACATATCCAAACGGTATTTAGTTATATATAGCATTAAATTGTATGTCATATCTAGTTAGTCACTACTACAACTAACTATTGAAATTGAAAAGCAACATGCAATCTCGTTATTATGTTATATGTGTATATATTATATAGGTAGTTACATTTCATCCTACTTTTATTCTTTTCGAAGTGAATGATTTGTAGAAGGTACCTTTTACCTTACGATATTATTGCTAAATAGTCGCTTGAGTTGACTGTAATGAAAGCGAACCATTGTATTCTCTTCAGGATCCGACGATACAGGATGTGAATTATGAATGTATGAAGTAACAAACCGTCCATCCGCATGTAAAAGTTATATAACATCCACATACTTTTCCACTACGACTACTAACAATTGATACATACAAGTATGTAGTAATTGCTACATTTAGTATTTTATACCAATATTATACCCAAGCCAAAAGCATCGAAGCCATTATTACACATTTCTGATTTCTACCGAATACAATATTGTACACGTACTCAACGTGGAAGAAATAATGGTCACTGATTGAATACCCTCTCCCTGCTTTGACAATTCTACTGTTTCTCTACTTTCTCTTACGAATACGGACCCTGGCATACTTTGATTTTACACATAAACACCCCGGGCTGCAACCCCTTAGTTTGACATTAAATTGATATTTAATTGTAACTAATGCGATACTGCTGTTGTGAGAACATAGTAGTATAAATTTACTGCCCAAATTCAGCAAACATGCTGACCATATACATTAAAACATCATTTAGGTACGTTGGTCGGGAGTGCAGGGGCCTTTCTTAACCCCTGTTCCAGTATATCCGAAAAAATTAATGCACTGCACTGATTTTTATTTGATGCAGAAGTTCTAGCTATGTGCTGCAAATATTTTTCTTTGTGTATAATCAATAAAGAAATCCACTAAGGGCATATTCACTTTGAACAAAGAAGAAAAGAATTACAAGACAAACCGAATCTCTTACTTCCCTAATCCCTACCTTCCAAACATAATATTCTTTTTATGTTATAAAATGAAAACATTCTTCATAACTGTGTTATTCATAAAACTACTTTACATGCAGCATCCTTAAAGAGTGCATAGAAGGGTTAAAATGGGAAAGATGGCAATAGCGGAAGCATCTTACCAAAAAAATCAATTTAATAAAATTGGAAAAGACAGTGCAATCTCCCATCTTTGCAAGTTCACATTCGGTTCCCGCAAAAGCCAGTTTCAGTATATTTACTTAATCTTTCTTGTATACTTTAGCTATCTAAATTCGAAACGCCAAATCCATTGGAAAGAAAAGTGTTTTATTGCAATTTGGTGACGGAGCGGATCATTTATCAATGCTGGGTTGGTGCTGCCACAAAGTACATAGATAGAGACGTCTATAAGTACGCCACACCCTTGCTTACCGCTTGCGACAGTATTAAAGTTTGGCAAATTGTTTCTCACGGGAATTGTTGCCTTTTACTCATTCAAGCTTACAGTCAGCTTTGCTCGACACATAATTGTACTTGCGGCTGTTCTATCTAGTCTTTCTCCACTCTAGACCTACCTATATACCAAGTACCAAGATTACGAAAATTTTCCGATACCCACGCTGAGAATGGTTGTCGTTTCTAGTAATGTGGAAGTAGTAGGGACTTGGACTTGGAGAGATCTCTATTGTTCACACACAATGCTTGTATGTTATTGTGACTTTCTCTATTTGAACGAAAATGTAAGGCTATAAGACATAACTCCATCCACTTGTCTCTTCCAATTCTCTCACAGTCACTTGCTACAGTCACATATTTACAATTAGATATCCTTCAACTCTTCACAATAAATATAGAAATGTCTGTCTCCAACTTCTAGTATTACTATTCAGTCTCTACACAACAGAAGACAGAAGTAAAAGACAGGAGAAGGATATTACATGCTTTTCGTGTCCCTCACCAGTTTGAAAAGTCGTATCCAATGCTACTTTCTCTTTGAATTTGAAGTGGAGACTGCCTGGGAGAGTGAAGTGCTTTCTTGAGTTTAGTCAAGTATCCGTTATGTGAATAGCCAGTCATCACATATATGTAAATGTTCCTCTTTACAGTATCAACGCTACATTTGGGGACTGATGGGGAAAATATCTCTTCCCAACATCTGAAATGGCATATAAATCGTCTTGGCTCAAATTTCTGCCAGAGTTCATGCATATTTTAGACTTATGTCTTCTGAAGTTCCTTCTGTGTAAGCCTGTTTCAATTGATAATACTTATACGATACCTTAGCTGTTCTGTGCGTCAATATATCTGTAATTCCATAACATGTAGGTAATATGTTATGAGTATCTCATAAATATCTAGTAACGATCTCATGTTTTCAATTTACATAAATTATGGTGAGATACTATATAAAATAGCAAATAAATTAACCTGTAATACAACATTATTATATAAAATTGTATCTGTAGATATAATATCAGTATTATCTGTATTACATGGTTATTCGAGCAGATTCAAATTACTTGCTAATAATATTAATAAAACTTTTAGGTTAGCTGCCAGAACTTGTACTGAATAATACGCTGTTATCGAATTACACTTAAGATAGAATTTATAATCTCATATCCATGCCCTCTCCTACGGTGAGGTATAAGTCTTGGAGCGAAAAACTAGCATTTGCCTAAACCTGTCCTTGCCATTTATGCCGTCAACTCTTCGTCCAGTTCCTACCTCCAGCAACTCATCACCATACTCACCTATATTACCTATCCTACTGCCCTTTATCGATTTTTACTCTTCTTCATTGATGTCTTAATTTGCTCTGGACAAAACTCAATGTCAATCATTCATCTCTCCTCATTCCTTTGAGCTGGAGAGCCAAAGCATGTTTTCCTCAACCACAATACATGCTGGAAAGCTGTACGAGATATGGGTAACTATATTGTAACTATATTGTAACTTCGTGGCTTAATTCGGCTTATTTATTCTTCTACTAAAAAATTATTAAGATTCTCACAAACACAGCATTTAACCTATTTTGCATTTCATAATTCGAATTCCATTTCTGACTTCCACATTCTTTATCTGCCAATTCCCACCACGACTTCACACTATACTATAATACACTAAAATGCGAATAAAAACCCTAGAAACAAATCGCAGCTGGACTGTTGAAATTATTCGATATACTACCTGCGGACATGAATGCAAGGGTAACGAATTGTAAGTGGGATATTACAGTAGAAGCCAATGCAACATGTTTCATTGTACATCAACGTAAAGTAGGTAATCTTTTATGGATAGAGAAACAGACAACTAATCCCAACAGTGCAAATGCAACGCATTAATTTTGGAATCTATACTTTACATGCATTCTTGCCGCGGAGGGAAGATATAGGTAGCTTATCCATTGGGAAATTTAGGACGGTATTTGCCCAACCATTTTTCAGAGCAGCCTAAAGTGACCACATTCACAATTCACAGTCAAATTCAACTAGTAAATGTAATTAAAGTGTTTCAACCTTCATTTGATACTTAACATTGCATTTGACTGTGATGTACTATGAACATGGTCGGAAAAATCGTTGGGCAAATATCGTGCTCAACTTCCCATGAGACAGACTATAGCCAATCTCTGTTCTTGCGTGCTTATAAACACATTGTGCTTATTCTTAGAGTTCTATTAAGATCACTATCACGGAGAGAATAGATATCTCCTGAATCGTATTAAAAATACCCTTAAGCTGCTTCAAATTATGACACATCATATAATTTCATTGTCTAAAGCTTTTTCTGAGGGAACTCCGTACCTAGTTTCTTATAATGTGTATAATAAATTTGCTTGCATTGATTTGCATACAAAATACAAATTACATAGTTGAACAAGATCACATGCATAAACCTTTGATACACATAATGTACAAGAGTTTCATATTATGAAAACATGTAATTTCTCAGCTAGACGATCGCACAGACAGTTTTGCTTGTAAGATCACAGGCCACGAGGGATAGGAGGAATTACAAATGACGTGACATCATTCATGTGCTCTGGTCATTCACAACACAATATGGTTCATCCTAAGCATTTGTTCACTCACAAAGGGTGAATCAAACAAAACAATAAAATTTTGGAGCCACACAAAGTTCAAGGTTTCAACATTCCTGGAAATACCTTGTGGGAATATCTGTAAGTAAGACTGACATCAATAAAGATTTGCTGCCTTATATGCACACATTTTTCTGCTTTAAAGAACATTTCTGCACTCTAATCTAAAAATTAATTACCAATTTCATATTAATGTGTACAAAATTGTATTGCTACTCATAAAATACGCAATGAGCCAGAAATTACATTCATTTCGTCTTTAGGTATACATCTCAATCGTACTTTGTACTTTGTAATTGCGATCAAACAGAAATGCTGTAACATTTTTTTTATTGAATCACATGTTAAAGATTTTTTTGGCTTTTCCACTTATTCCCATGTTATCCCAACTCAACAGGATGTGAAAATTAAAGCAAGTTGAAATTCTCACAGTCTCTCTTTAATATACATAAACTTTCCTTTAATCTGTGAGTCTTAGTATGATCTCCGATAATTTATGCAACATTTCTTGCAAAGAATTTAGAATACAGCCCATAGAAAATGGATGAAGACAGGCGTAAATTATATCAAACTGACTGAGCAATTCTAGTCAATTGCTAATATGAACTTGCAAATTACATCGTGCTGGTAGTCTGAAGGAATTTATTAAATTCGCATATGAAATATTTGTACATGCATATATAGAATATCTCTTTTCTATGTTAATAGTGCTGTACAAAATCACAGATTCAAATGGAAATTAACATTCATTACTGTATTACAGTGATAATTTTACATCTGTTACTGCAATCCAATCCTTTTCCCATGCTTTGTAGACACGTTATCAGTGGAAATAATTAAACTGATATATAGAGCTATCAATTATAATATAATTTATAGTCAAGCCTATAGCATTCAGAATATTGCGATAAGAACATTTTGCTAGACCACCCAATTTTTCTCATTTATTTTCGATACTAAAAAGAATAATAAAAAACTATGACTCTAGCATGTATAAGGTCTCACTTCTCAGTGTCTCAGTTATCGTAACAGATAAAACATTTACCTAGCGATAAAGTCTCAGTTTCACATTTCTGTCTGAAGGATGGTGTAATACCAGAGAAAGGGAATAAGTTACCACAGCCAACAAAAATAAAGTTTCCAGAATCGTCAGCAAACTCTATTACACTACTTTTATATTCAAAGAGATGCCCAATTAATATTATAACAACAGACTAGTAACTATAATGTCGGTTAATAGGGACATGTAAAGTTTGTATACACATGCGATGAGAATAGTTATAGTACATACCTAAACTTCGGAATTTTTCCATGAGAAAAGTTGATAATATTGAGTCATTTTACGATATTTATTACTTCAGTATAGCCTACAGAAAATAATATTATGTTCACGTGTGTACACATCTGACTGAATCAATAGGTCTTAAAGTTTCCAAAAGTTCACGTACATGTACCGCTTTTATCCAATTCTATTTTCATGGATGTATAAGGAGATAAAACTCAAATGCAAAATGGGAACAACTTTTTATATGTTTGTATACTTATAAACATGGTGTGCCAATATGTAAAGTGTGTATAGGCATATAATTTCAGTTTTTTACACGTATTAACTCATAAGCTTAGTAAAACAAGAATTCAATACGTATTACAAGTAGCGAAATAATATTATTAGTAAAATTACGCATATAACCTAACATATGTAATACCTATAGGGCTGAACAACTATTTATTATTCTTCGTCAACTACAATTTACAATAAAACATTGGCAATGGAGTAACCAAGTTTCGTAAAACTTAAACAACGAATTTGTTTCAAGGTTTCACTAGGTCCCTGAATCCGTGCATCCGTCTGTATGCACGATGACTCAAGAACGGTTTGAGCTAATGACTTCAAATTTGCTACAAGTACTATTGAGGTCATGGTCGAGGTCAACTCCCTCTTGACCTGTGACACTATTTTAAGAACGGTTTCAGATGATGGTTTCAAACTTGGTACAAAAAATTCTAGTGGCACTTATTGACTTATTGGGAAGATTAAGTTCGAAGATGGGGTCAATCGGTCATCTCCTTCATGGCTTTTGACACATTGAATGTGTCTTTGCATAAATACACCAGGATTGGTAAGTATTGCTCCGATATATACTTAACAGATATGAATAAGTTTGTGAGCAATTCTCCAACCATTCTTTAGTTCTCGTACAGATTGACGGACAGACAGACACGTAAAGTATTCTCGTGTAAGTTCCTTTAAGAAACTTGATAACTACATTATTTATGAATCTAAAATAAAAACGCTTTACAGATGACTGTTGAATCATTTTCTTTCAGTTCAGATCAGAAACTGATAACGAATAAAAACTACTATTTTTGTAAAGAAACACATCTATACAGGTATGCTTATCTGTTCACTTTTTGTAGGCACTGGAATAATATTTGTGAGTTGGAAACTGCCTTGGAATGCGATACCATACCTACATCTACAATCTACATATTGAGCATTGCCTCCAGTCAAGCTCAATTCACGAAGAGCTTATACTAAACCTTTTGGAGTGCTCTTGTAGAAAAAGTTTAAAAAAATCCTTTTTCTATGTAGGTATGTGAGTAGCTTTACAAATAATCAAAGTTTATGAAAATAACATAGGTACAAAGTAAAAAATTGTAATAGTACGTACATAGTGTTAGATCATGCTATATCTTACACAATAAAGGGATGAATATCATTTGCCTATATTAATGCCTTTTTGAAAAACACCACTTTGTTGTTTGTGTAATAATGGCACTGGTACTATTATTCAATTAGACTGTTCCTTGGATAAAAGCACCTGCAAAAATAATATTTCTTGCATTTCTTTAGTTATCTTTGAATACATGTTTGAAGCTATGTAATGGAAGCTTAGTAATATTTTTGTTTTTGTTTCACCCTACCGCAAACACATACTCGCAGATTTTTTAATCCTCATGTTATAGAAGGACAAAAAAGTGATTTTTATGTTGAGGTACTACATACTACTTTTAATTCTTATGAAACAGAAATGTCTTTAAAAAAATGTATCCCGGCTGGAATGAATTAAATGATAAAATAGAGTGGAGAAGCAAATGAAAAACTTAACCGGTTTGGGTTTTGGTGTCACAATTTTTTGTAACAAAACTAAACTGTCTAGATAGATTTGGTGCTTCGGCTTGTACTCTACTCGCTGTACCGCATTAATGTGTTTTCCCATAAATTATTAGCAGTGAAGCGTTTTGTATGCGATACAAGACTTGCATATGTAATTTTGTTTTGCTGTAAATCTGGTTTTTATGATACGTAGCTGTTTGTAGCGATAGTTCTACCAATCCTTCTACCTTCTATCCAGCATGCTTTTTCATTTACGCTTACATTTGTAAGATTGGTAGAAACTTACGAGGACTGCAGCCAAGAACGCTAATTCTACACATGTGTAAACAAGATTTTTCAAATTTTTCAATTTGATTCATATTTCCATTTGTAATTTTTATTATCCTTCGCTTCATGCACATTGCATCTCTCAAACGAATTGAATACAACATTTTAAACTGTATGCATATTCAATATATGTGCTTGTCTCAACATATAAGATACATTAAGCTAACGATAGCTGCCAACATTTACTTATGTAACCGGAATTTTCTAACTTGTAGTTTTTGCAACTTATATAATAACACTCAACTTTATTTTTTAACTTAAGTAGATAACATTGCAGTTGCAGTTGTTAAACATTCACTACAGGTGAAGTTTACATAAGATGTGACTGCAAGAGTCCCGGTAAGAATAGCTTAATGCAATGTTGAGCTGTAAAACACGGTGCCATAATTTATACATCCAGGATTTAACTTCTTATCAAAGTTGCATTTCACATCTAGGTGCTTCATTAGTAGGCACTATCTAACAATAAATAGTCGTACAGTAAATCGACCAACAACCCCGCTGTAAATGTAATTTGATTTGAAAATGGGTGTACCTTAATGTACTGCACATAACCTGTACTGATCCTGCAGGCAAATTAAGGACATCTTAATGCACTTATTTCCGGATATATTTTTGTTGTGGCAGTAGCTAATGTAGCAATCAACAAGCAAGTGAACACATAATCTGACAACATTTGAAGGATTTTATACATACAGTGGTTTGTACAGTGTTGGTTCCATACAGTGCAATTTGAATTTACGAATGCTGTTACGAACCTTCACATTATAATAAAAATCAAAGCTAAATAGCATAAGAAACATGCTGTAACATTTCAGGTTATAGTAATAATATACCAACTGTCTTCTGCATCTATGAAGGTACAGTGATAGCCTGATAGGTTGCAGTTGACTAATTAAGTTGGGTATCTTGTCCACAACTAATTGAAAAATTATATAAATACAAAATATCATGTAAACACTTCTGACTCTGACGAACTACAACAACTACGTAGTAGAAAAACTTGAGATTGTTGAGATCATAATAAATCAAAGGAAGGTGGCAAGGGACTGAAAGAAGTTTTTCAGGCATTAGCACTCCAATAAATCTTCTCTTCCTGGTAAAGCTTCTGCTTGCTACTTGCAAACAACTATAACGCAAGTATGTCATTTTCAGGAACTTATCAAATAAACACGTCGCAATACACTAATCTGCTAATTAGAATTCTTTACTCGGTAACCAGAAACCTATGAATATACTAGGATTTGTATTCCGCTATACTAAAGCTTTGAGCATTGAATCAAACGAGACAATAAAATCTGATACAGATTAGAACTTAGAACTCCCAGGTTCTAATTTAATTGAATGCTTATCATTTCTTGTACCTATAACTTGCAGCAAAACCTACTGATTTCAGGATTTTACAATTCGTAAAGTAATTCTCCAAGATCCAAAGCTCTTTTAAATATCGTTTGCGCTTGCCTTGTAATATCGGAAATCTGCAAGTGTGTGAAAACGTTTGCATGGAATGCACCAAGGTGGTGTAGTTTGATTTACAATGATTTTATAATGGAACGCTCTTTTACATCTTATCGTTAATTTTTTTTATCACGTTGAAATAGCCGAGAGTAGAAGATTATGGATATAGTTGGTATACTTAATGATTCATGACTATTATTAATTACACTACGAAATACCTCAGAAACCTAAATATTAATTATTGTAAAAATAATGTCATTACCTGAGGTAGACTCAAAACGGCGCTGAGTGTCCAGCACAAAGCAATCAGTCGAAAACACAGTCCTTTTCTCATGGATTTTAAGGGATATTTGACAGCTGCAGGCAATTACAATTACAAACATTATAAACGGATTAGTTTTACTATACATGTTACACAATACCCCATGATATAGTATAAATTATGCTTTTTATGAAAAAACTAGTATATATTCATGCATTATAAAACCAACATATTTATATACAAGTATCGCCTGTCATCATGTAAACTTAAATGAGGTACCTAACTTAATTAACTTGATGGCACAACTCAACTGAGCTCCAAGAAGAAGCAACACAAATACACACGCTGGTATAATGCAAACTCCTTACTCATGAAATGTCCTATTAAGAGATTTTGAGAATAAGTAACTGAGCAGCCGACTGAGCAAATGATGTTATAAATTTTTTGTAATGGTAATTCTCAGAATCATTTCTGATTTTGTTAATTACTTTATTTCAATTTAATTAGATATTTCAACTTGCTGTTATATGAACTTTCACTTTAGAAGGATAGCAGTTTTGACTACCAGAACTATTCTGCTCCTCTTTAGCTGTTTTCGGGGAATTTATAAGAACTTAAAACATAATACTCAGAAAGTAGCACTACAATGGATCAGAGTAGGGATGAATAAATAGACGAAGAGTCAAAATATTACCATTGTGCTTAAAATGTATGCTATGAAAAATAAGGCAGTATCTATAGACTTAAAACAGTAGCTTTAATAATTAATCGGAAGCTCAGACTTCGTTATCATTTCTAATGTGTCAAAAAGCACTGCATGTTGAAATTGCAGAAATGAAGCTGCATAATGCAACAAGCACTAACGTAACAACTATGTATATCAACAATTACTTCCCAGATCATAGAAACATAGACCTGTTTTACATACTCAACGACAAGTCATTAAAAATTAATTTTTACGCTGTCTGCACGGTACAATAAAAGAAATTGTCAACATATGTGCATGAAAAGGTTCTCCGGATTTCAAAGCAAAGTAAAAGTTACTAATGAATACCTGGGTACAAAATGCGAATTACTCAAGCTTAAATTTGTACCTGACAATTAATACGTTGCTATTTTATGAAACTAATTTTTCCTAACTAAACCAGTGTGCCATATTATGCGAAGGCGTATGCAGGTTATTCAACCATCTGAAAAAGTTACGCAGAGTATAGTACAGATGCAGGTACTAACACTTTTAGTTCAATAGTTTAATCGCATTACTAGGAATCGCATTACCTTGAATTGCAGAACATGTAATTCAAGGTTGAGATTGAGAATACAGTATTGAGAATAATGAATGTCGTACGAAGTTTAGTGTGCAAGAATCTGTACAGTACAAATATTATTTTCAGCAACGGAGTAAAAGCCATTAAGTTGGATACATAACCTGCGCCTAACAATAGGTAATTGAATGTTTATCTGCTTGTATTCAACTAACTAATGAGAATTTAGTGCAGAACCCTGAAACCCCGTTCTAGCATAGAAAGGCAGGTACCTATGTTTATTTTTAGTTGCTCTATCCCCCTTTCATGAAAAGAGTCATTCAAGCTGCTCTCGGTTGTTAGCGTCTTCTGACGATTTCTACTTTGATAACAATTAACACGCGTAAAGCTTGCTGATTGAAATCGCTTTCTATCACCCTTCAAAATGACAATGTGTAAGATAAACATCACCATTAGCGTAACACTAACATTCAATTACGTAGTAAAATTTGGATGTGTCAATGTTTGTTTTTATCCTTAGTACAAATGTTTTTTTGCAATAAATAATTAATAATTAACACAAAGACACAAAACGTGTTACACAAAAACATGAATTTAGTATGCATTTGTATTTATATTTGCAGTACATAACTCTACATGCTTCCTGTAAACATATTTGTAAACAGCAAATATTCACATAGCAGAAGAGAACTACCAAAACATGCACATATCCTGGTAACACCTTTTAAGTAAATTCACACCAATTTCAGAGCGAGTTTAGTTTCTCGAAAAATACTTAATGCTACATATGACCTAGAAAGAAAGTTACGGAAAGGACGGCTGGTTGAAATAATATTTACATTTGCTGTGTGATAGAAAACATATGTCTCGTGTAGAAAGCAAAGTTGAATAACATTCATAGAATCGTAGAATTTGTTTACGCAAGGGAAGCGATAATGCAATAGTAATGATGCTTTATAATGTTGCAAGTAGAAAGTAAAAATAACTTTGCACGATTAAGTACGAACCAACGGTTTCTCAAAGGTATACCTATGTACATTACACAGCGGCTCGCGGCTTCTAACAAAAACCAAGATAAAAAATATAGGTTAGAACTAAAGTTACCGTGAAAGCAGACCACCTTAAGAAAACCAAAAATAGAACGTACATTGCATGAATGTATCTTTATCTCTCACTACTTCTCCACTACCAAAATTTGGCATTCTATTAAACGGGTAGAAGTAAAAGGTAACTACATTCATTGCATGGAACATGCCACTTCGGCCTGAGTACTTATATTCAATCTAATACAGAGAATCTAAAAGTTCAAAAGCTTTTTTACACGTGAATGAACTAACACGAGTCTCACTTAGACATTTGAAATATACTTATGCTTTCCGCACTCAAGATAAAACAGTTGAATCTGTTCAGTAGTTTTTATGGAATCTTTCAACAGTTTCAAGAAAGCATGTAATTTGCAATTTCACAGTAGCTCTAACTAGAACAAAAAAATTACGAGAGTTTCACCAACGGAAACTGCACACATTATGTTACATGAGATATGACATCCTACTTGCTAGTTCCATCCAACTAATGTACAAACTTGTATTATGTATGACCACCATAGAATACTATATTATTTTGTAGCTTTGTGAAATTAAGACAATTAAGTAAGAGCAAGTCTTATCTTGAATTTTGTGGTTTAAAGTAAACTTACCTATAAATCGGTCCACTCCAATAAGGACCATAATAAATGTAGACAAGTAAAGGCTAAACATTTGGGCAAATTTGAAGATCTTGCATTCTACATTGCCTGCTCTCCACGAAACAGTCATGTACCTGAAAATCAAATAAAGGTTAACAATTAAATAGGAGTAACCGTGACCGTAAGTGCACTTCAGGGAGACGGAATGCAATAAGCATTCGAAATTAAAGTATTTATTTCATTACAATGGAAGTGCATAGTGATTCATGATTCACAATGGGTATGTGGCATTATACAATACATAAATACTGCAAAAATATTCAACAATAGCCATCCGTTACACATAAAATGCTCCGTCGTATGCAAAATTGAAATTCCATGCTACATTAAACAGGATCACAGAACTGCAGTATGCAGTACAAAAGTCAGCAATAAATGGAATAGTAAGAGAAGATCAGGGAAATGCGAATTTATAGTTTACTAGGAACGACGAGGATTTCTTTTGATTCCCAATATTCCCAAACTGTGTACATAAATCTGCATAGGGATACAGTCAGAAATTCGAGAGACAAACAAAAATCTGACAACTTCCTATACACATAACCAATGCAGTCGACCTTAACCGGTTTGTATGGTATACTGTGAGTTGTGACGTGTATACAAAGTGTATCACTTAATTTGTTCACTGAAAATTGAAATACTGCCGGCCTTTACCATGCAGAAGCCTAGATTTACTGGAACCCGATTACTGAGAATAAGGCAAAGTATTTGAACCGGAATTCCAAATTTCGCAACATTGTTATCGTAAAAGTTTAGCTCTTCTTTCTATATAAGACGAAGTAGAAATAGACTGGGTAATATTGAAGCTTATATATTTAGAATGGATACATACTTATAGCCTGAAATACATAGATCCGCTATATTTAGAGGATTCCCTTTCTCAATCCTTTATCCAAATAAACATTGAAAAATACATATTGTGAATTAATAAAATATAGAGAAAATTTGCTTTAAGATCGGTTCAACCCAATAGCAATGTAGTTGAGTCTTACAAGGGATTTGACCGAATTATTCACAAATAAACTCCTATATTCCTACCCAAGTCACGTATTTAGCTATACTAAGAAATCGTCCAACTTCCAAGTATCACGAATGTCCACATACTCAAGTTTTATTTTTCTTTTAACTAGTTGCACTTATACTAACATATCTGAATGAATTGCTGGTTCATGGAATGATTTTCAGGAACATTCTGTATTACTAGGAACTCACCATATTGGTAAGATGCTGTAATAGGTCAGCCAATAGATACATAAGGCACATTTTGCAGTTTGTTATGGTAAAGAATGTGAGCCTATAGTAGCTTCAACTTATTTTTAGACATAGGCAGTTTAGGGTGCGGTAGAAAGTCTCTCTTATATTAAGGGGCAACATTTTGACGACTTGACTCCTCTCAGCATACAGGGAGCATACCTAACTTAAAATATTTTCATTCGAAGTCATTGAATTATTGCCGTAAATAATATCTTAAACATTAAAATATAACAACCTATATAGGTTTTCGTTTGACAAATCAATATACGGCATATGCATTACATTATAAGGTTTTAATGGCTATGTAGTAGCCAAATATTTTATTATGTCAGACTGAATCAAATATTGTGATCCAGTCACTTTTGTGGCTTTTATTGGAACTACTTATCGCTTTCAATACATATAGTACATATAATAAAATCAATACATTAAATTTTGTCTTGTTGGTTTAGTCCTTTCATTCAACTCTTATTTATTCAGTAAATGGAAAAATACCCGTAAGTTATCATTAATATTCTACTCTCCAAGTCTCCAGCCTCAAGTAAGCTTAAGTCAAAAGTTAATATAATACGAAGTTTTTCAAATCATCAGATAAAGCATTAAATACATGCATTGTATATACCTATCACCTTATATCCATGTTTCATGTCAATCATGTTATAGTCATAGAACAAATTGAAGGAGAGTTAACGATGTACTGAACAAATGATTAATAAGAGTTGTAGAATAACATACTAAGAAAGTATCAGCAGAACTTAATATATGTAGACTAGGGTCAATATCATGGACATTAACACCATAAATACATTGAAAATGATATGCTTCCTTCAATTATAAACTATATTGTAGGATTTGTAATGTAAATTACGAGAGCACGATGTTAATTATGTACCTATGCATGGTAATTTGGTAATGATAAGCTACTGTAGCTAATACAGTATGTACTATGTACTATGTACTATACTGGCGCCGTGTCTTAGTCAAGTCTTCTTAGCCTTCTTGGTCAAGTATGTAATGTACAAATAATATGAGACGATGTCTACATGTAGACCAGTTTTTTATTAGCAGTGCAAATATTATAATATGCGACGGGAATTGACCTTGCTTCTGTGACTTAAATGTTTGAAACGTGAGTTTAGTTTTTGATTTAATTTTTGCATCGCAATTCCCAAGATGTATGTAGCAAGTAGTATAGTTACTTCTTGAATACAAACAATAATGATGTTACTATAAAAATATGGTAGTATTGCAATTGCAACTATAGCACAACAAAAATAAGTGTGCACCTGCACATTAATAATAAAGTGTGATTTTTACCTGGAATCAATATAAAAACAGTAATGGAAACACCAGCTTTCCTTAAACGAAAACAAAGAGAAGTAGATATACATAGGTAATTAGTTATTAAAAGTACCTACATAATACAATGTTTCACATCTTAGGGAACAGAAAAATAATCTAAGCTTTTTCACTTAGAGAAGTAAAAGAATCTAGGGTTTAGACGGAGTATTTGTTAATTTTTTTAATCAAATTGCACTTTATGCCATTTTAAGTGCTATGACTTCTTTTTGAAGTCTACTCCGTGAGAACTATCATATTACTATAACTATCTGTATTACTAGCTTTTTTGCTTATCGTTACAGGGTTTGTAGAATAATATCTTTGTGGGTTAGGTTGCACTGTATACCTTGCGGTTAAGTATTCGTGCTAAAGCAGGCTAAAATGAGACCTATTTATTTTCATAACCAACTACCAAGTTCTGGTTTTCTCGAGTACCTAGTTTATTCTGTATGTGATCACTGATCAGTGTGAAGTGTTCTGGACGTGGTTAATAAAGAAGATGCACTTTTGTTGGCAAATAAAGCAGTACTATTCCATCATAATATTATAAGTATGTGAGTCAGTAGCAAATTTCAATTCTACTATGCTACGTACACATTGTAACTGAGTCCACACTACTGCTGCTCAACAAGGAAGTTGTTGACCCATCTTAAGTTACTTTTCAAGTGTTATTGAGCCTTAATTGCATATTACTCTCAAAACTTTCAATACTTAATATTTTGAACTTGTTGACTTTGTCAAAGAAAAAGTTGTTTTTCTATATAGTTCTTATAAGTAACAGTAATGAACATATGATGATTGCGTGTTGTGTGTGGAAGTGTGAATGGAAAGATTCCTAAGAAAAAATGGAAGAGTATATTATTAGTGCTATCTATTCATGGATTCGCAACTTTTTTGCTTTTGATTCATATTGAACCAAATAAACAATCGTTGACTGAATAAAAATGAGTACATCTTCAATCTTTAAGAGTAACTGGCAACTTAGTTGTTAGTTGTATATACTTGACTTCTACGCTCGTTTTTTGTAAATCTCAGCAGACGAATTCGTGAAAACGATAAGGATTTAATAAGGTCTTTCACTCGATTCCAAACCCATTTTGTCTAAAAAACATTTAAGTACATCCGTTTTAATTACCATCAGTAGATATGTGAAAGTCGTTCAGAGCGAGACAAATCTAGTTGAGGGACAGCTACGATTGTTTTAATAGACCGTTTAAAAATGTCTCAACTCCTACTCCTGTACGTATCACATCACCTGCCTCATTTCAATGAACATGCATAACCCATTCTACTATTTTGGGCATAAAAATTATTTTAAGTATAATAGAATTCACATCTGCCTCTTGAAACATCTTGGACCAATTTAATAGCGAACATAAACACGAATGAAAATACGGTAATGTGTATTTCTATGAAGTTTTACTGCTTTAGAACGTTGAACAGATGTAGCGTCCATTTGCTTTCATTGGCCATAAATATACTTTATGGACAGCAAGCATTTCGCAATACTTAAAGCTGTGATTCCTACTGTGAGTGTTATAAAATTGTTTTCACTGCTTTGGTTTTATGTATTCAGTGAAAGCATCAGAAATTGAAGCTTTGTAGGTTACTCTTTTTAGATATAAGTACCAATAAAATGGTATTATCAAGCCATCATCATATAACGAACACGATTTTTTATGATCACGTTTTATTCTTTGAATTAGGCGAGATAATCCTGCACCGTTCGTTCTTGCATCCTTGCTGGGCAGACAAGGTTACGTTTACGTACATACAAATATAATATGTACAATTACAAGTATGCAAATAGTATATTTACTACTGTATCATACTTTCATACTTTCTCGGATTTAAATCATTACTTTTCTCCGTAGGAGTAAGGCATGATCGTGACACACACACCTACAATCCACTAGTTGTTCTCAAAACGCACACATAAGATATATTAAATGTTTGTTTCAGAAATCCCTCGTCGCTTTCCTCGAATTGTGTTTAACTTTATACTATAACCATCCCATTTACAGATGACAGATACTGTACTATGGTAAAATGGTTATTATAATGTATTTTGTAAGTGAACGTGAATTTTTTATCGAATTCTCACTGCAAGTTATGAAGGTCCAATTCTATCATACGTAACATGTCTTTAGCAAATAATTTTATTGGACTCGTCGAATACAGTAATGCGGGGAAAGTAAGTTACCTACCTAACCTACGTCAAAAATTGTCAAAATGTCAGAATTGTCAAAACCAAAAGTTGCTAACTTCGCAATCTAAAATATCTCCTCAGCAAGAAAAACTTGAGAGAAGATGTATCTTGTCCACGTAAAACATTGTATGTCAAGAGAAATATCCATAACCTATTTTCCTTCAGTGGTCAGAGGAGGTATATTGATTTCCATGAAGTGACAAAGCAAGTGGCATTATGTTAGTATGTCACGCACAAATTCATGTATCATACATGGCTAACCTAACAGAAAACCTTGAAAATAGGACATCTGTCCACGGACACAACACAATTTTCAGTTTTTACGATTTCGTCTGCGAAGTTTGTCCCTGATAACGACAGTTCTCTGAATTTACAAGGTATAATATAGGAATTTCCAACAGGATTTCCAAATAAAAACCGAACAAACGTGTCCTGACGATATTAAATCCATTAGTCTGATTAAATATTTGTTTTACTGGACATTGACCACACTCTTCATTCATATGTACATAATATACAGAAAAGACATCATCAGCAAAGTAACAAGGGCTGAAGTAAAGTCACGGTTTATTCATGTGAATAATCCAATTTGGATTTCACTAACCAAATCCCCAAAGGCAGTAAAAGTAAAAGGGTAAAACTGCATAATGCTAGGTACAGTCTCTGTCAAAACTAAATATATAATAGAATCTCACTCTTACTTACCAAATAGCTTCTCCCATGATACACCAGAATGTTACAATGAGGTCCGCAATAGATAGATGATAAATGAGAGTGTAGATGTGGGCAGATCGCTGACGCTTTGATTTCCGTATACTCCACATTGTGGCGACATTGCCGAGCAGAGACAAAATCGCCAAAACCAATAAAACAAAACTCTTGGTCATAGATGATTTTGTTAAGGTAGGTGCATGTTCCAGGCATGTCACATTTAAAGGAATGTCCATTCGATTTGCAGTATTGTTTAAAAACAGACGTGCACAGTCGTCTATGCTGAAGAAATCCTATAACAAACAAATGCAAAAGTTCAGATTAATTTCAACATTCACAATCATCACATGATAAATAAATTTAGGTTTTCATATGTGAAACCTCAAGCTTCACAGCATGTACCATACTTACCTACCCCCTAATGAGCTGCCTGCAGTAGCATGGACTACAGGCACGAAAACCATACTGAAATATACAAGCACACCTTTTATATGTTTGGATGCTGCATCCTCGATGTATGATCTTACAAATTGATAGAACGCTATACTGTGGGTTATCTGCTCATTTTATGTCACATTTTATGCAATAATAATATTTATATACACGTATAATGTATATTTTTGTATACTGGCAATTATTATGAACATACCATGTCATGACCATGGGGTATATAGTGGTAGTACCTGAAAATTCCAAATTTTACTTTAATTTAGACAGATATAACCATCACCACCATCAGTATCTTAATTACAAATTTGTATCTCTAGATTTTGGCTCAAAAGATGCAATGTACCAACACGGAGCCTTAATAAAGAAGAGGAGTATGATATTGATAACAAATCTGGCTTCCTTCCTTCACTCGATTCAGCTTGCAAACTTTCAGCTCATCATTAACAATAGCTAGGTAATTATTTTATCGTTTCTTCCACAAAATACAGCGAAGAGCCAACTTTTTTCGCTGTAAACCGTTAATCATCTAAGTACCTAAATCCATTACAGTATCAAATATCAACAGACTCGTACCTACAATTAGTAAGGTGTGTAATGAAAGCCTAGAAAAAGCAAATTGTTCAAGCAGTACCTACTCTACTCTTTCTTGGCGTGAAGATAGAAATCTAATAATATCAATTGTGCCTTTCTCACGTTTTAAGCTTGTGCTGTCTGTTCTACAAACTTTTCACTTGCATTTTCCCTTCTACCGACCAAATCGTAATTTATTACATGTAAGCTGTAAACCTATCATTGGGGATGAGACGAATGTGTGCGAAAGAATTTTTAAGCATAGTTGAGGCGGTTTAGTCTGAGAGCAGACTAGAATGTGGTAAGTGAGTGGTACATTGTACTTAATATCATTATACATACATATACATACAATCATGTACGGTAAAGTATACATGATTTCGGTATAAAACTCACATATTATTGTGGCAAGCACTAATTAGTGCGATACAAAGTTACATTTTCACAGTATACTAGTTTCCTTATGAAAAAAGAGCAAATCAGGCAAGGTAATGGTGCAAAGCCAAGCGATCGGAGCAGAAAGAAGTTTCGGCTTCAGCTTTTTCAAGCGTTAACTCATAGCTATGTGATAATGATAAGCTATATATCGTTACGCAATTTGCTTTTATTCTGTATAATGAGCGATGCATTATCTGCAGGTATCTGAACAAAAAACTGAACACAAATTATTGAGCAGAACAAGTTGTTTTTCTCACTTATACGGTTAGAACATATAAGCACATCCCGGTTACATTATTGTGGTGGTTTAAATCCTACCTTTACCATAACTTTTTTCTGTATAGGTATCATTATTTGCTGTGAATGAACAAACGATGAATTATCTTTATCTATTGAAGCACAAGCACATTAACAATGGTAACAAATGTTCCAACGAACTAGGTGTCCAAATGACTAGAATCTTAATGATAACCTATAACAAAACTATATTACAAAATACAAAGTAGCTAATACCATTATTAGTATAATATTACCTGCAGTACATACCTTCACTAATAATTAGTAACAACCAATTTTGTTGGGACTTTTTAGCAGTGTGTTAACCCCCGAATATACAAGAATTTAATCATCATTTCAATGCAAGATATAGGTACTCTCGAAATCGACAAACCTTACAAAATCGTACGTTATAACTTTCAAGTGTCAAAGCTGGTCTATGTTCGTTTGCAATCTACATCAGAAAAGTCGGTAATTTACGCCGAATCGGGTTTTGCATTATCAACTGAGAAGTCGTTTGGATGCGGTTCCTAGTCGGGTAGTTTTACTTGTACTATGGCCGTACAAGGTAAGGTAACTCATACTCATAGATATAAGAACAAATACAATAAAAGGTTGTAACAAACATGTAACGACTAAGAACTACATCCCGCTCCACTACCAATACGACTCCCGTCAAGTCAAACTTCCAAACGGAGCCAGCCATGAG
>JABASD010000654.1:0-63653 GCA_019776165.1 Pogonognathellus flavescens | reverse complement strand
TCATGTGTGCAAAATTTCATTGAAATCCGTGAGACACATAAGTGGACGTTTACTTGTCAGCTTCGTACCTATACCTATACTTTTATAAAATATGTGCATTGGATGCCTATAAATATTAGGACATTTATTGTAATCACGATTATACAATAAGTAGCTCTTCTAACTCTAACCTTGGCTAAAATGCATGTTGAAAACATTCCCCGACTTAACTTATTTGAATTCATTTATTATGGTTGGTGCAGTCTGGCCAAATTGTTGAAAATTGAGACAGAAATAATGAGCATATTATAAGCATTAAGTTTAATAGTATTGGTATCTATCTGTCTTTACAATTTTCGACCTTGTCTCTTAAGGCGTGTAATTTTACATTTCATTCTTTCACTAGTGTCCATATATATACCTATATATAATGATAAATCACATCTATTAAAACTCTTAATGGAAATCCTTTTGAAAAGAGAGGAGCAATTGCGTGAGAGCGTTGCAATAAACACGACACTGATGACAGCATATGATATTTCGGGAGTTAACGAGTGTGACACACGAATAAGAGTCACGAGTACCTACAACGTGAAAAGAAATTATTCTTCATCATAGTTTCCAAACAAAGAATATTCGAGACAAAGAAGAATCGTATTAAATGGCATGTCATTTCATGAGGTTCGTAAACGAAGCATTTTCCCCTCCTCCTCCTCTGGCTCTTACCGTGCTTTATATACTGATTGTGAGAAGAGATATCTCATTCTTCAATTCTTATTTATATGCCTTACACAACACAGAACGTAGTCCATTGCAAACACTTTGCAATATAAATGCTGATATAGTTTTATTTCACACAGTTCTCTTTTTAATGACATTCTTGGAGTACAATACAAATACAATACCAAATACTACACAACACCCACTGAATGAAGTTGAGTTATCCAATTCATTTACTCCTGATAGTAGTGAAGTGAAGATATGAAGGAAAGTAAACCGTTTTCATTGTCTAAGACCATGTCTCTCTGAAGAATACAACATTCCACAACGACTTTCAAACAATAGTCATAATAAATTCTCTTTGAGGTTTACTGAATTGTCCTACTTCATTTTTGATAGAATTATAGGGAATATAATGTGGACTCTGGTGAATCGTCTTGAATGTAAATATGGCCAGATTTGGATGTACTATAATAGGTATTACCTACTATATTATTTCTACATCGTAGTAGGATGGATATATTTTGTTGTGCGATATATAAAAGAAAACAGATACACAGTTCATTCATGTTTCTCCATCTCAAGTGTAAAGTCAATAAAGACTTTCCCTTTGACTGCTATTTGAAATTGATGCTGCCACAAAATCCACGGCCATTGCCAAGAAGTAATGCGATACGCAGTGTTATATGGTGAAGGTTGTTCAAAATGAGGGATGAGGTGCCGGATTGTCTATACTATGCCAAATGCCATACCTATATCACTATCTGGTAACTGGTAACGGGATTCGCCTGACTAATGACAAGGCTGGACCACTAATGAATAGCAATTACAGGACAGTTAAGTAATACAAATGTAATTTTATTAACAAGCAGGGTCAGTTTCGATTTCTATAGGTTTGCACACGAAAATCAATTATAAGTACAAATTGTATGAGATGACATGACAAACAATGACCAATTGACATGTGACAAGACTCCTATAGCTCAAATTACGACCTAAGAAATTAGATTATTCTATTTAGGCAGGTGATTCTTTTCGTCTTCCGCTGTTAATTTGAGAAATTCGGTTAGTTGAGTGAGATGCTATGAATTTATTGTGAAATCATGATCAGAATCAGACCAGCTTCTTCTAGGGTCACTTTAGAGTTGTTATTCGCACCAATAACTTAAGTGACCCTCACCCGTACGGAATGACGGGTTATTTCTATTCTAATAATACATAGAAAAGGACCGGGTGGGAAGGGAGAATTAAAACATGAGGAAGAGTGTTACATACAACTACGCAATAACCTTAAAGCAAGTAAGACGGCTTGCACAATTGAAATGTATCTGTCTTGACTTGAGAAATACAGATAGCGAGAAAAATCCAAAAGAGATTAGGTACGTATAAACTATACACATCTATATTGGAGATATATTGAGGAAATTAATGAAAAGGGACAAACACATATTATACGTGCCACGTGCGAAGGATTCCTTTCTCTCGCTCGCAATATATCGTTCATAAACCAACAGACAGTCAAGTGAAAGGGAATTCAAGTACATTTCAGCATTTCCAATTGTCAGAGCTTAGCAGGGAAATCTAATCACCAGAAAATTGCGTATTCTCCAAACGTTTCTTGTTATCCAATGATAACAGCATCCCCGGCTTAATATTCTCCTTAGTTTCCTCTCCAGTTAGCCGTAATAACATTATTTCTCATTTCCCAGAATTATTCGACTACTTATAATGTGAAATGTGTGTATAAGTGGAACTGGTGAGTATTTAATTAACATTATTATGTTCAGTACGTTCAACTATTGTCACCCTTTCAACACTTCTTATTTATGTAGTACACGTGGTTATTTAATGAGAAGTAAGGTCGTTATCTAACTTCTGTTTTATATCTCGTTTCGTTTAATTCTGCAATAAACGTATCGTTTTAGAACTTTGCATGGCATCATTAATAATATTACGGTAATTAAGATGACATTCTATGTAGGTATAAAACTGTATACGTATAATGAGGTAGTTTTAGAATAGAATGATTTTAAGGGAAAGTGAACAGACCACACCAGTAATTATCTGCTGTCAGCGAATTCTAAATCATTCCTGGAAACTAAAGATACTTTGATGTCTGTATATGGGAAAATTATAATTATAAATTTCAATTGTCACGTTATATAACGTGTCTGTCTTTCTATTCATCTCTCGACTGAAATCAAGAAGCCAAGATAAATAGACATCACCACAATAGACATTAAAAGCTTCATTTGTTATAGAATGTTGTATGAATGAATGGTTTCTGTTTGTTAAGCGGTTTTGGGGTATCTGCTTTTCTATATAGGCTAAATTATGATACCACCACATGCAGTATGGTGTAATAAATAATTTCTGGAATGATTCACAAATATCACTTGCATGTACCAAAATAAAAAGAATCCTTGGAAAATGAAAGGTTTGCAAGATTAACTTGATTCATTTTCGGTCGATCTAACCGATCTAACCTGTTTTCTACAGATACAATAAAGTTTAGTTTTTCGTTGTTTCTCGTCTCAACTCGACACGTTTGTTTGTAAACTACTTATTATCCAAATCTCCTAAGTCAGCCGTTTCGATTGTTACTTGCACACTCTCTATAAACTTTTACCCTTCAAAACTTTGTAATTTTCTTTTTAGACATTGTGTCTGGAAATATCAAGAAAGAAAAACAAGTTTATTGTAACAAGTAGCATGCAATTGACAGTTCATTTGAAATCTTTGAAACCGACAAACATCTGCAGAGATATACTATGCTAATAATAATGAAACACAATGGATGACGATTGTTTTTGATTCGCTCATACTTTCAGATTCAGTTGAAATTGAAAGTACGTCAAAGATGTCAGATGTCTAGTTAAAAGATGTCAAAACGACAAAGTAACAGAAATGTAACTGAATGTATTTATTTCTTAGAAACAATCTGTTATTGTCAAGCATCTGGAAAAGTGAATCTGTAGGTACTTATACGACTAAAGTTTCATTGACCTGAACCTTGAAACCTTCTTCATACGTTAAGCAAATATTACGAGGAAGTTCGCAACAAAGGCTGCAAATAGTGTACCTAATCCGATGGGGTTCACAAAGTTCATTATTATGTCGTCCTATTGTACTATACTTCTGTACTACTAGGATTTAGTTAGATGAAAGGGATCTCTACCTTGTTTGCTTACAATAGGTACTTATTGACTTTCGAGAATCGTAGGTATTACATGATTACAACATTCATAAAGCACGTCTTATTTATTTAGAAAAACAGTCTCAAATTGTCTTTATTCTATTAAAAATAAAATATGTACATTCACACACTGAAATATTATATCAAATCACACAACTTGATGATGTAAAAAAACTATTGAAATTCATAAGGATTGTTTTGTGAGAAGTAATAAAGATTTTGTTCATGATCAGTACATAAGCTCGCCTAGAACAAACATCATATTTGAAACACATACTGCAGGCTCTTTGTAATATAAAATAACTGCATGCATGGAATAACTGGCCAGTTTGGCAAGAGTTTCATTTTGCACTGATTAGAATCAACATTCAAGAATTTTCCATAACTGACATATTTCTGGTCCTCTAATAGCTTCCGTTGTCACAGAAAGTCCGTTTCTGAATGTAATAAAATTCAATTAAGCTTTTTTTACGAATACGAATATCATGAGAAAATGTGTAGACTTTCATGTATCTGGATATAAGCTAACCCTTGACTCGTCAAGCATTTTTGATTTGCACAGCAAATAATAAGGTATTCATCCGATCCGATTTTCTGTGTAATCCACTTTTGAAGAAGATCTCCCTCGTTGTGATACTAAATCAGGGTAGAATATTCATTTTATTTCAATGTTCAATTCAATACTACAAGTGCTTAATACACTGTAGTATGAATTATAAGAATGAAACAAAGCATTAATCTATTGTTATCTGCAGAAAGCGATTTCCACTAAAACTTACAGAGTGCTTCACTTTGTTTAGTTGAGAGTCATTCGTAAGCACCTTTATAGCTTTATCATCCTGGATTACTGAGGTAAGTTGAAATCCATTTCCTGTTATTAATTTAGTCATTACAAGAGTTCTAATACTAAAGTTTGTGGGTTGGATTAAATTCATTACATGTGAGAAGATTAATACCTTTTGTTATAGCTTTCCAGTGTTGAGTTTCTCTATGATTTTTATCCAAAGTCACAACTTTAGCCGAATCGTTTTTATCCCCGGCGAACAATTCTAGTGCCTATAATATATCGGAAACCAAACATTTACCCTAAGGCTAAATAAGGATGAAATAGTTATTAATGAAATGTACATTTTACCCGTTTATCAGCAGCATTAACGATTTGGTAGATTCGGTTATGTTTAAAACCTGCATTTCAAGAGAAATCATGCGAGTCAATTTTAATTATCTGTGTATATTTACTCTTTGCATTGATATACTTAAGATTAATAGTAATTCATCCAAAATTAGTTGGAATACCTGATTCTTGATCCTGCCCCTCTACAACCATAAGCGGATCTAAAGTATCTTGAACAGAAAATACTGTACCGAGAGCATAATTCCCCTTAAAGGTTCCCCTAACAAATATTATTAATCCATCTCCATCCGGTGTAGCCTTTAAAATCTTTCCGTTGAAATTACAAGCCCTAAGTGCTTGTTCGACAAAGGCAAGGCTTTTATTCGATTTGGCATTTGTTAAACCTCCATTGCCACCAGCTGTTAAAGTAATCTCCGCAGTAAATGGAATTTCCAGCTGCCTCAGCCAGTTGACGTAGACATGAATTTCCACACATTTGTATGGTGGAATACTTACAGAATTGTTCACAGCGAAGATCGACTCGCAACTATGAGCTACATTAATATTATCGTCTCCTGGAGCTAAAAATATATTTCCTTCTGTTACTGAAAAATTCAAGGCTTGATCTGCGTGCTTCAGCGGAACCTTGCAACCGGAAATTTTTGCTGAAGAAACAAACGAAAGAGATTCGTCAAAAGAAAATGAAAAACTTTGCTTTAATTGTTTTGAGTAAACGAAGTTCGCAGTGATATCTGAACAGCTATGGTTAGGTACGGTCATTTTATCTGTAAGGTAAATCGGAACTTTATGCTTCTCTAATTTTTCACTTCCTACAAGAAACTGAAAATTGCCAATCGTAGCATTGATTTTAACATTTTCCGGCCTCTGGATATTGTACCCCATGATATCAGACACACGTTCAAAAACATCGATTCCATTGTTGTTCATGTTATTCAGTCTTAGCTGAGCTTGAGAATTTGCGTCATGAGGAAGGGAATTTCTTCTAATTTGTTTACCGGACCTAACAATGAAATTTTTAGCAACATATAGTATTGGAGTATTGACCTATGTATAATATTGTACACACCATGCAAATTTTAGCCAACCCGACCGAGACCACACCAGAAATACATGCAATAATAATGAAATAATTATTATACAGAGGAAAACGTATTTTTATTTATACAAAACCATAACACAATGCTTAAAATAGCTACAAAAACTCCCAATAGGTTAAAAGAAGCTATAACGCAATTTTTTGTACAAAATAAAGTGGCATATATGTACAATGCTTCATATAAACCATGCAGTTACATTTTGCCACACGCACTGCAAACGTGATATTTAGTAAATAAACAGTAGTAAATAAATACATGCAGTAAATAAACTTGATGTGATAACTCAGATTAATAATTATAGGACGGCAATTGTTTAGGCAGGCAGAAATATGAAATATCATGCCAAGCTTCTACTTATTTTAGGTGTTTACTCAACTCAGTTAGTCTTACTTTGCAGTATTCTCTACAATTACTGACGCTTCAACGCCTCTTTTCTTCATCGCCTCTATAAGCTTGTCTTGTAAGGCTGGGAGAACCATCACGTCAACAGGTTGCCCGATATCCGAAACTTGCGTGAGAAATATGACCTGTGTGAAACAAAACCACATGCAAAAATGTACCTACTACACGAAAAGAGTTTTCCAACGTAAACACAATTATTATTGAATATCCAACTGAAAATAGCAATTTTTGCTTTACCCCTTCATTTCTTTCTTCGGCCAAGTCCAGTAGAGCATTCATATCTTCTCTACTTCCAGGAATGTAGCGAAACACTTTGTATCCATCATACTGATTACTCATGTTTCCCGAGGTTTCACGCTTGTTCTTCTAACAAGTAAAACAAAACTATTAGCTGTAACACAGTTATCTTACCACAGAATATTTTCTATTATAAAAACTTTACGAATTTTCCTTTCACGTATTTACAATCATAGTAATTCCTAAATAAATAGCATAATGAAACAAAACTTTTTAACACAATTTTATTTACTACAAGTACGTTGCCCTAAGTCTTTGCAGAAACTAAAAGAACGTAGAAAAAGAACTCACAGTCACATGAATGAAATGTAAAGTAAATCATGCAACAAATACGTAGAAGTGGAAGTACGACTGATTATGTTGTGAAAACATACATGTGTAAATGTAACTTAAATTGAGTTCCGTCTGTTCCGTATATTACAGAATAAACACAACGTGTTGTTACATTGTACTCTGAACTGTCTCGGTTACTAATTTATCAGATTGCTCTTGTAAGGGCGTTTATATATAGTTTATTCTACATGTATGATAATTGTATTTAAATGCTTTGCACATATAATGAATAATAATGAAGCATTCACACAACCAGATTTAACCCTACTCCCATTATTACAGATAAATGAGATAATGAAAAATGGTAGAGATAAGACAACAATTCCATGAACGCATTATACACTACATGACGAATCCAATGACATTGTAAATGTCCTAGCAAGGCTCATAATGCGTACCCGTATTATTTAACATGGAGCATATGCAACTAGTAATCTTTGATCAAGCGATCGTGTAATCTATGTTGTCTCGTCTCAAATTTCAGTTTTATTTTTTACGTGTTTTTGCACTTTAGCACGAACAAGTATACGTATTAACGACACAAAAATGTAATATCGGCTTTATTTCATTTGTGTGTTCATTCTAACAACAAATGGAAATTCACTGGATGTGTACTAACTAAACTAACTATATTATGTAAGTAATACACTATTATCATTATCTAGTTTAAATAAAATAGTGTCAATAATGCAACAACCTGTAACGCAGAACTATCACAGCTATGAAAATGCACATGTGGTTAACTAATATAATAAATGTGTAAAGCGACAAATGAAGTAGGAATGTAAATGAGACACTTACTTAAACACGTAACAATTTGGTTGTGTTGTGGCTTTGTGAGCGTTATAATTGTGTAGTAAGTTGATAGTATAGTGTGGTTTTCGTTTATAGATAAACTAACACGTAGTAAATAAATAAATGAGGAAAAGTGATGACTTGGCTTATGTATACCTACAGAAGTAGTTTTCAAGATATGGGCTGCTGGAAATTAATATAAGTCAGAATGAGAGAGTTATTACTATACTACTACTACAATGTTGTGTATGTGCAACAGAGCAACCTTTACCTATCTTTCGTTGACATTTAGCTTTTCTGAGTAATGTGTGTTTGCTAAAAGTACAAAATTTATATTGCCACGAAGGCTTTGCTTACACAAGTTTAGTCTTCCGAGGAAAAAGAATGAGTAATCCTTTGGCAACTGAACATTTTGTACTCTTCACATTATTTCATGAAATGTAATATCCTTATTATGAAAAGCTAGTTGCTTCTAGCTTAAGCGATAGGAAGCATTATTCATTGTATGTACACACTATGAGGTTTAAGTCGACATGTGTGTGTCCGCTTTGTCCGTCCTTTTAATATAAACTGTAGATTTAATTTCATGAATCAGTGAGTGGTGTTTGTTATACTATTTAACACATAATACCTACTTACGGTTCCGGAGTATGCAGCATTATTTGCATTATTAAGCTACGAACGAAATTACGATGAGAAAAATATTATTATGCCGATGACCTTATAATACATTGAAATATTATCTCACATTCGGCCGGACTTTATTCTTATGACTGATAAGGTATTCTCAAAGAATGAAGCATGCTAGTAGTAGTAGTACAAACACAGGAAACGAACATAAGCTTTAGTAATTAAACGGGTTTACAACGTCAAATACTGAAATGCAAACTCGTCATGCACGAATCCTCTTTCTGCATTTTCCCACGATGACTTCCACAGTAAATATTATAAGGCTTAAGGCATTTAGGAAATTAATTGTCGCAAATATTGCTACAATATTAACATCCCATTTAGCTGAACTCTTACTAAACGCTTCATCCGTCTTCAGCGCTAATATATTCCTCTGTAGTTTGAAATTGTCATAACCAAACCAGTAGGAAAACAGTCCCACTTCCACAAACCACCTAACGGAATGATAGAACTTCGTGAAAAAATGATTTCCAAAGAGCCACACTTCGTACGATTCTTCACGCGGCTCTTCCACGACAAAGCAGTCGAGTTTATTATTCAGATTTTTAATTTCTTGTGTCATGTACTTGACGTGATTTGTTTCAACCACAGCAGACACCTTAAAAGAAGAATTTGTACGTGCTAGAATTTTTACAATGTCCCGTCCTCCGAAAGATTCCTCGTCTACTACGAAATGGAACCCTTGACTGAATTTATTCATTACCTTATGTCTCGAAAAAATTCCTCTATATCTTTCTGCCAATAATTTTGGTTCACTTGCGTTGTACAATCGAATGTAAATTTTGTAACGCTTGTTAATAAGTTCTCTGAAATTGGCTATAGTTTTTATCTGAGGTGGAGAAACGTTTCTACTTGTCATTACCCCTTCATACGCACAAGTTAACATCACAGCAGAAAATGACAGAAAAATTAAGGATTTACATGATAGACCAGACTTTATCTCCTGTCTGAGAAATATTCGAACTATCACTGTAGTATTATTTAACGCAGAGAGCAATACTAATTTTTTGCTTGATTTAATGGTTTTACAATGCACTACAGACAGAATTATTATCCACAATGCACAAAATGACATCAGGAGCAACCATGAAGGAAGATCAAACGCAATAATTAATACAGACATATTTTTAAAGATGGTTTCTTTGGAGTACGAAGATTTTTTCTCTTGACAGTAAATAAAGTTCTCTTTAAACCTTCCTTGGATAAAAAAGTACATGTTCACTCCTAATTGAAGAGAATACGCACCTTGGGGGTAAATAAAACTGTCACAGTGTTGGTTAATTTGTTGTGCATATTTTAGTGGATAACAGGCAATTGAGAAATTATATTTTTCGCTAAGTTGCTCAAGAACATGATAACGAGCTTTACAAACTGAAAAGCGTACAGATTTACTGTTACATTCGAGTACATACGGAGTTTTAGCAAATCTGTCCAGCACACAAACATTGTTAGTATTAAAATTGTTGTTCAATTTAGCCGATAATATTTGGAGAGTAGAGAAAGTATTTAATTTTGCAAGTCTTATCAAAGACGAAGAGCAGAAAGAGCAACCGATAAATTGATTGGTTAGTTTTTTATTAACAATTGTTTTTTGTATCGTATACATATAAATTTGAGCATCCAACGCACTCAATTTTTGGAAGGCCAACTCAATTAATGATATATTCAAAGTCGGATTTTGTTCATAGAGAATAATAAAAGATGAGGATAAACGGTACCCTCTGTAATTAGTTAACATGGAATGTAGACTGGAAACTTCCGGTTGAACAAGTATGCTAATATCGCATTCTTCTTGGAATGAAATTGTAGGTTTACTAGTCAATTCTGAAGCACTACTATTTGCAGATTTATTCCTTACAATAGTTCTCAAAACGTTCAACCAACTATTCCGTTGTGGCTGTACGAGATCTGCAGTAATATCTTCATTTCCTATAGTCCTGTACATGGAATGTGCAATCCAAATGTGATGGGAATAAATTTGGAATGGTAATAACATTTTTCGCACTCTCAATTCTGCAGTTTGTAGAAATTCCATTCAAAGTCAGCAAGAGCAAACGTAGCAACATTTCACAAAATATTTCTTTCGGGTTACGGTCAAAGAAGCTATATTCTCTGTAGATGTAGTATGTATATAGCATATAGACTCTGTAGGTGCGTACAAATTGAATTGCATGTATTTTATGTTGTCAGGTATGAAAAATATTTTCTCAATACACCCGTTCGCTTGTGCATGAATAAAATATTTTATTTCTCCACTTAGATAGTTACATAATTATGATTTTTTATATAATATCTTGTCATTCTTGTCTACTTGTCAAAGAAAAGTATTTTAACCATGCCTTTCAACGAATGTACACATGAAAATATTAAATTAAACCCTAGATTTGCTAAAACACCTACTTTTATAGGTATTCTGGTATTCTATATCTAATTTAGTGTTGCGGTTTTCATCACAGTCTTTTATTTTCCATAAAAATGAATTTGAGACAAACTTACTACAACAATATTTTCGTACCTACGTACGTATGCCTTAACTCAACACACTCATTGTATAGTAATTAGTGAGAAAAAGTTCTAAGTTCGGTATTCACAGAATATAAAATTCTAGTAAATCTAATAGAATAGTTCTTTCATCGTATAGAAACAGAAGTACATCAACAAAGCATTGTCTGCCATGCCATTTGTCTCCACTTCTATTATTATAATAATAATACGATATAGGTATTCTAGGTAAAATATCCGAGTTAGTGCAGCTTGGAAGTTTGAAGACAACATGACCAACAGGTTTCCTTTACTTATACTTGTATAAGTGTTAAGTATTCTAGT
Organism: Pogonognathellus flavescens; assembly: GCA_019776165.1. Lineage (NCBI taxonomy): Eukaryota > Metazoa > Arthropoda > Collembola > Entomobryomorpha > Tomoceridae > Pogonognathellus > Pogonognathellus flavescens. The sequence goes on along the minus strand of JABASD010000654.1, from coordinate 52,183 downwards.
AATACCTACAAAATAAAATTTCTTTAATAGAAAAAACGACATAGATTTGCATTAATTCATATGTAGGTACATCGCGGTACATGCATATATAAATTTACCTACAATAGTTCTTCAAAGCATCTGACTTATTAAACCAGTTAATTAGAAATGTATTTTCATGCAACAGTTTATGATCACAAAATAATGAGGAATGATGGCTTAGTAATGAGACCTGTGCATTATATAGACCGGATATAGGATAGAGGTTGATTATATATTTAGATGTGTAATTGTCAAATTTAATTTTTTCTTAATTTAAAATTAACTTAATGACACCATTCCATTTGCTCGTGTTTGCGTGGAATACTTAGAAATTGCATTGCGCTATTAAGCTACGTATCATTATCATTATCATTAGTAAGTGTGCTGTTGATGTACATGCTTTTATTCACGATGTTCATCATAACTTAACATATAAGCGAGGTAATTGTGCATTTCATATATGCGTGTTTCATTTCTCTTTGTGTCTAAAATAAACACAAATAATATTATTGTATTCGCAGAATCATGAACACATAAAAGCAAAAGAGAAAACTAAACTACATGAATATTAATGACAAAAACTTATAAATTTTTACCAAGAAGTTACTAAAGAAACTCTGGGCTATTACTTGGAACTCTTTTATTTATAACCGATCATAACACAATTTATTAATTATTGCTGGGTGAAATGAAACTGTAAAGAGAACTTTCTGTAAATTGCAATTCTGAAGATGACTAAATGAAAAAGAGAAAGCCTTAGTGAACATATTATTATTGAAGCTATAATTTCATGTGTTAAAAAGAGAATATTTACACAGATTTGGTGCAGGTGCTCACAATGCCCAAGAAGAAAGTAGAAGAGGAGAATACAGAGGAACTAGAGAAGAAAGCATATCAGAAACGTATAGAACAAGAGGAACATGAACTTGATTTTATTGAGTATTATAAATTCCCAACAATCTTGGTATATTGATTTGATTTGCCATTTTAACTTTACAACAAAGTATTGCTCTTAAACAACTCATGAAAATTAGCATAATATATTTACGTTCATATTTTTAGGGTTGGTATTTCGATGGCTGTTTTGTAAATAGTTTCACGCTAAATGAAGAGTATGCTGAATATTTTCTTGAGATTGAGGAAGAATTGGAAGCAATCAATGATTTCGAACTTCAAGAAACTTTTACAGAACAGGCAGCCAGAAACTTTTGGTAAATTTTAATAATATCAGGAAATAAGTTTCGAAAAGTTAATAAACCGGCGCTAGTAACTTTTATATACATGAACGGATGAAAAATGAATGATTTCGTAGCGTTAATTATATTTCAGTTATGGCTGCAAGAATTAAAGTAGGTAAACATAAAAAATCTTGTAATGCTATTCCAGGCCTCCGAAGTTTACAGGTCCAATATTTAGGACCAGAGGTGTGTACCTAGATTTTAAAGAGTTGAAGGCAGATCCACCTAAAACACCTCCAGAAATGAACTTTGAAAGGAACAAGGCTGCAATTGGTAATTTCGATGATGATGATGGTGAAGCGGCGGCTAATGCTGCCCTGGCAGACAAACTTAAGAGTTGGGATAATGATGATGACAAAAATAAGAAAAACCTTAAAAACAATTGGTACTGGGATGAAGAACTGGATGACTTCCTACCAAAGGAACCTGAAGGAGAGTACTTTTTTGATACTGCCGACAAAGTTTTCAAAAAACAAATTTCCAGTGCTAGATCTCCGTAAGTCCATGAATTTCTTTAGACATACTAGTTACATGGTGATCTTTAACAAAATATTCAATTTTTTCTGTACTTGCAGTTACGATTGGTATTTCCACGATAAGGATGGAAAATTTTACAAAAGAGATAAAAAAGTTAAGGATAATTATTTTTTCAATCACGATTTCACCTGTTGGAAGAAAAAAGGGGTCAGAGGGCCCAGTAAAAATGGTCTGGATCCAACAGATTACTATTATGATGAAAATGATCACAAATGGGTGCTGAAATCCAAAGTTACGGACGAAAATATCATTGATTTTCATATCCAAGGCCGTAGAATGGTGCATAAAGGACCAAGAGGCGCTTCAACCTTGACTTCAGGTAAAAGGGTTGAAAATCAAATCAAATTATCAGATCATAATAGTTAGAGAATTAAAACAGCAATGCATCGCGACATTTGCAGATGACTTCTTTTATGATGGTGTGGCTGGAAAAATGAGGCTGAAGGATCCTGTCAGAGATATTGACTATAAATACGATCCTATTGATGAAATGTGGAAGAAGGTTGGGGACGATTACGGTCCTGGTGAAGCGAACTTATTTCGTAAGAGACAAACTAAAAACAATCTCATGTAAAAATATGTAATGCAATTGCACCTATTAGCTGTCACCATATTTCAAATGTTTGAACTTATAAGTATTGTAAACGGTTTGGTGCAGGATGGTAGAAAATATGCTCCTCTACCATCCTGGGTTCAGTGATTGAAATTGAATGAAGCACTATTAACACCATCGGTTTAGATATTATGCTTCAGTAATTTACCTACATTTTAAACTTTTTGACAGTGAAAGTTTGCTTTCTTTTTATTGATGTGCTGTACATGAAAGCATGCTTTCCACTAGTACAGATACTACCTGCAATGCCCGCGGTTTACGGGCATTGTAAATTTTATCCCCAGTTTATAGCACTCACGATTTGTTCGGGTTATTTGCAGTAAAAACATTTCCACGCATATTTGAAGTTCATTAATTAATATGGTTTTGATTTTTAGCCTGTGACCATGTGTTTAATAACGAGGAAGGAATTTGGAAGCCCAAAAAACCATCGGAACAAAAGAAACTTTCTCCTTATGATTATTATTTTGACGATCAAAAAGGCAGATACTTTATTAGAGGTATAGACAGACAGCATTGCATTTTAATGAGCACGTAATATTGGTAATGTATTCACACATTTGACTTGAGTTTTGAATATTATTGCTGTATCATTTTAATCACTTTTAGACAAAAGTAAACATGATTTGTACGAGTTTGACCATAAACGCAATCGTTGGAAGTTGAAAGGAGTAAATGGCCCCAGGTTAATTTTCTGATGATAAGCCCTTAGTTAAATAGCATGTACTGCAGTTACTGCACACACAGAAGTTTTAAATGCATGTGAATTTTTTAGCGAAAATAAATTAACACATCAAGATTACTATTTCAATGAGAATTCTCGTGAATGGGTATTAGCAGTTAAAGCGGACCCAAATGACTTGGAAGCTCACAATCCTGGTAAAAGAAGGGTCATTGTTGGGAGGCGTGGGAAATCTGGGAAGACAGATGTAAGTAATTTATTTTGCTAATAAAGTGAAAGCATTTTATAGAAAGTTGGCAAGGTTCAAAAATATAATCTTACGAACAGTTTAGCAGTATCAGATGAACTATTCAAACTTAAACATATGAAACTTCAGGAAATTGTAAACTACCTATTTATTTTAACCTATACCATAAACATTGCGTTACTAGTTGTATGTATAATAATAATCTGTAGTATCATTACCCGCTCATGCATACAAATTAGCAAACCTTGCAACAGTTAAATATTATTTGAGAGCACCAAAAGGAAATTGCCAAAATTATGCATACCAATTCATATTTATATACATTTACCATAATGTATAACGATACTTTGAATGACATGAAAAATATCTTAATGGTGGAAACAAACAAATAAGGCAACTGAAGTATTTAGTAATTTAATGTGAGATAGCAGGCCCAACTTTGTGTGAATCCTTCTGAAAGGTGTAGTGCTCGGGTGGCCTTTATTGCGTTAGTGCGTCATACACATTTGTCTAAAGTTGTGTTCACGCTTCTGCAAAACTGTCGTTGATTATTTGTCAGTAATTGTCGATTATTTGGATTGGAAAGCGTAAATTTTATCAGTTTGAGAATAACGCAATTGAAATTCAAAATCTAAATAACCGATGTCTTAATAAAGTTACATAATACTTTACATGTAAGTAGCAGATTCCCAAAACTATTGATCATCTTATTTTCATTTGGCGATGTAGGATGACTTTTTCTATGATTCGGCGGAAGGAAGATTTATGCAGAAAAATGAAACCAAGCTAAGCGACTATTACTATGACCCTGATAATGAAATCTTTCGAAAAGTCGGCCAACCCCCAGTTCCAGAAGCAGGAAAGAACCCTCATTCAGATTACTATTTCGATCATTCAGAGGGAAAGTTTCTTCTCACTGAAACAGCCCAAAAAGTTGGCCATCCTGAAGCGGTGAAAAGAAACCGTCCTGATCTCACTGCTTATGATTGGTGTTTCAACGATGCCAGTGGAAAATTTGAAATAAGAAATGTGGAAGCACCTGAAAATTACAAGTACCGCCCTGATACAGCCGTTTTCCACAAGTTGGGACCGAAAGGCCCAAGTATGAATGGAAAAAATCCTGAGGATTATTATTTTGATGAAGTCGTCGGAAAATGGGAATTGTTAAATAGTAAAGATGGCGCTCTTGCTGTCAATTATAAAAATGGCCATCGAGGAAACAGACTGGGTCCAAGAGGAACGACTGGTCTAATTCCTGACGATTTGTACTTTGACACAAGTCAAGGAATTTTTGTAAAAAAGGATAAATCCAATACAGACCAATATCAGTACGATACAGAATTCGGAGTATGGAAATTGAAGGATGCCCCTCCTGGGCCTGGAAGAAACGGTCTAAACTCCCCTGATTACTATTGGGATGATGAACTAGGAGAATTTCGGCTAAAGAGAAAAATGACGCGTAAGATTCTTTCGAATTTTATTAGCCTTCATGGCCTCTAATTACCTTTAATTGTATTCTGCTTGCCCTCTGTCTTTATCATATCACAATTTGAATTCATATCATAGTCCTTTCAACTATTCACGAGATATTTGATGTCTCTATCAATATGAAACTATAGATGGTGAACTTTTCAAAGATCGCAATACAAATCTGTGGAGAATAAAGAGAAGACGTCCGAAAGACTACTTTTGGGATGTCTACCCAGGGAAATGGGTACGGAAACCAGCAAAGCTAAATTTTGCCCCAGAAGCAAACAAAGGAACTTTAAAGAAAGCAGTGAAGAAAGCAGATGAACTGATTGAAGAAGAGGATGATATGTGGAAAACGGATTTGCATTACAATTATAATAAACCGTGGCTTCACAATTTCCCTCACCTGGCCGCTGATCAATATCGACTTGATCAAGAAAATCAAAGAAGGCAAGAGGAAGCTCACAAAAAAGACGAAAAAAAGTCGGCACAATCTGATCACCCAACATTTGAACGAACTCAAACTAAAGTTTCTTCCAACGCTAAAGGTGCAAAAACCAAAGCCAAAACTGTAACACCAGAGTTATCACAACAGTCGTCGATGACAATGACAAGTCAAGCACCATCACAACCATCAGTGTCAACTGTCAAAATGGCAGAAAAGCCGAATAATTCAAAACCACGTCGATGATATTTTATCTAATATTGTATGCACAATCGTAAAATATTTATGCTGAAGATTATCATGGAAACAAAAACAAAGTAGTGCTATATTAAATTACATAAACGTTTAATAACTCACCTCGGTACAAACTTTATTTACAAACCATTATCCTCTATAGACTTTTAATCCACTGATTTCATCAACCTAACCTTTCACTGAAGTAAAAATATGTAAAAATGTTTTTGGTAATAATTTGTACATCGCGATTATAAATTATTTCTGTAACTCACAAGTTATGATGATCTCTTTTTGATTTCTCCATCCACGATATACAGCATCTATTAAAATATTTTGAAATTTCATTTTTGACGAACAAACTGTGTAGGTATAAAAACATATTTGCGAACATCTACAATTTTGTAGTATCCAGTTTACATTTTTCAAGCAGTAAGTCATTAGTGTGTGAGGACTTTTCGTCACAATGTTTGCAAGCCAGGAGGAGAAAAGGGAAGAGTTCGTAAAGCTCTTAGCTAAAAGATGGATAAATAAATTCCGACTTGCAAAGCTAAAACGTCTGGAAATGGTACGAAATGAGATGGAACGAATTCAAGACGCTTCCATTGCTACGACTGGTGGTAGTGGCCACGCTAGTTTCAAATTCACATTGCAATCAACCGGATCCGATTCAGGCGGTAAAGTGAATGCAATTCAGGAGAAACTCAAATATACTTTGGTAAAGCAAAAACAGAAAGACAAAGCCGAGAGGAGAAAGCTGGTCAAAAAGCAACAACGATTGCAGGCCGAATTGGAATACCTAAACTTTCCAACGATTATGGTGAATACTCATTTTTTATCCGATATCGATGGCTCTATTCCTACTCGCCATAAACATTTTCCTTATATAATTAACTGTCATGTTTACTTAAGGGATGGTATTTTGACGGATTCTTCACACGACCGTTTTTCTTAAATGAGGAATATGCCGCTATGTTTAATGTGTTGGAAGAAGGTGTTGCACGTAAAAAAGAGCTTTCTTTTAAAGAAACTTTCACCGAGAAAACTAGGCGAAATTTCTGGCCACCTGATTTTCTTGGCTCTGTATGTGAAACTATGATTTCTTTAGTTATCAAAACGTTTAATCTTTAGGAGAGTGTGAATATAATCTTTATGATTCATTTTTGATTACTGTTTCATATTTACTTCATAATCAGTCATTTTTTCGAACAAGAGGAGTTTACATGGATATACTGGAAACTCGAAAAGATCCTCCACACACTCCTCCACAAATAGATTTCGAGAAAGAAAGTCACACTTATTCAACGTTTTTGGCTCCAGTTGAGAAAACAGAAACCAAATTAAAATTTGTCAGTGATGAGGAGGAAAGTGACGGTTTTAGGGAACCATATTTCGGCGCAGAAGATGAAGAAGATGAAGATGAAGATATTCCTCAGATTGTTCGAGTCAAAAAGCGTAAAGGAAAATACGACCCATTAAGTACAAAGTGGTACAGAAAAGTACAAAAAGAAGAAAGGATAAAAGCCATTAAGAAAACCGACTTCTACTTTGATGATGTAAAAGCAGAGTTCTTCAGAAAAACTAGAGCAGATGAAAATAACTACTATTATGATCTCAAATATGACGTCTGGAGAATTAAACGCTCACCATTAATCTTTGCCAGTGATTTCTATTTTGATATGATGTCGGTATGCTTCTTTTTTATTTCCCAACTAAGAAAACTTTGATCTGTGAATTATACACACAGATAATCCGTTCATGCATAATATAGTGTGACAAGCTTCATTCTGTTAGTACACCTGATAAATTCTATACTATATTTTTTACTAGACGAATTTTCAATTCAAAGATCGAAATAGAAAAGAATCGGATTACGTATACGACTCAAATTTTGCATGCTACAAACTGGCAGAACAGGAGGGAAAAGGTCCAAAAGGCGGGTTAGGCCCGGCTGATTTTATTTTTGACGAAAAAATGAGCAGATGGAGAAAGTATGCCCCTCTTCCACAAGTGGAGAAAAGTGCTGTAATTGACGATCATAACGGTTTGCGAAGAGCCATTAAAAACGGCAATCCAACCCCTGATGATTTCTTCTTTGACACACAAGAAGGTGCGTTTCTTCGTAAGACAGGGGCAGACACAGATCATACGAAATATACCTTTGATACAACTCAAGGAGTGTGGAAGTTGACGTTCATTCCTCCAGAAGTGAACCTTAGTAAGAAAACTCCTACGTATTATTTCTGGGATGAGAAGCTATTCGAATTTAAAAGAAAGAACGCTCCAGCTACTTTTTTCATTTATGATTCGAATAACAAGATCTATAGACTGAAAAAATCCCTGGTTGGAAAATATTGTCCCAAAAACTGGAGATGGAATAACGAGAGAAAGTTATGGGAACTACAAAGGAATAGAAAAGGTTACTATGAAGAAGAATTACATTGGCGACCAGATAGAGACTATGACAAACCATGGCTGGAATATGTTGGCGGCCAGAAGCCTCTCGCTAGAAAGGACAGTTTTGAAGATACTGAGAAGACTGAGATTGATCATATGTACATCCCAACAACAACTACAAATTTAGAAAGACGACAAACACTCCCAGGCCCAACAAAAGGAAAAGCTACTGTCATAAATCCTAAGGACAATTTAGCTTCAGATAAAACGAAAGCCAAAGAAGGAGGTGGAGGTGGAACCACAACTGCAGCTCCAGCTCCTACCCCAACTGAACCGGTTGTTAAATGGAAAGCAAAAGAAAGTCATGATCAAGAAGACGAAGAAGAACATAAACCTTTGACTGAAGCGGAAAAAACTCTTGCGATTTATGATAAGTACGATCACAGAGTGTAAGTATTTTACCGCCAATTCTGCTCATTTTTGTTATTATTATGTAATTTTGTTAGCTTACTTACATTTTCTAATTTTCAACATAAAAATTAATCTATAGATTGAAAGTTAGTGGACTAGGATTTGTCCTCAATGAGGGGGATATGAAAGCATTTTTTGTTAACGCGATAAGAGTTCTGAGACCGAGAGTCATTAACAGTGATACGTAAGTTATTATAGTATACATTTAGTTACATTACCATTATGCGATTATGGTTAACAATTTGTCAAAATGAAATAAAAAATCTTTTTGCTTTACAGCCACGAAGATTTCTGTCTTGTGTACTTTCATACAGATGAAGCTGCAACGGCTGCTCTAAAAACAATGCACCATAAGAAAATCAAGGGTATGACATTGTCAATTTCATACTGCAAAAAGGCCGACAGAGTTATTTTCGAGCACAGAAATGAAGAACATATTCTACAGGCTCGGGAACGGAAAAAGAGTGAATTTGTTGGTTGAAATGTAAAATACAATGAAACGTAGCTTCAGTAATTTTATGTGAATGCAAATGAAATTAATGTCCTGTAATACGACCTAATTAATTAAAAATGGTGTCAAATTGGAGTTCTGCCTTCGGCATGATTTCATTCATGCGTTCTCTCCATTTCATTCCATATTCATTTCATATTCCATCAACAGGTAAATACCATAGTTTTGATCTAACACCCGGGCGTTTTTTCCCCCAAAGATATTGAGGGAAGCTTAACTTTCTCTTGCGACCTTTCACTCTGTTGAAATTAGTGGGAGCAGTTCACCCGAATTTTATTCTAGGACCGGTGTTAAATGAAAATATAATATACAGTACAACATAGTGACTTGTTCTATATAGGTTCGTATTCTATCATAGTACTGGAAATCAGCAAATACTAAAACTGCAAAGTAAACGTGAGATAAATTGACATGGATGGATGACAAAATAAAGTTTTAATTAGTGGTATTGTCACGAGAAGAGCATGGTTTGATAATTACTAATTTCTCAATAGACAATGCGTAGTATTTACATGCAATTTCGATATAAACGGTATTAATAGAAATCTCAGTGGTATGTAAATGGCGGAGGTGTTAATTAGCAGAGTTCTTCCCAAGTAAAGCTCCCAAACATATCTATGTCATTTACAAGTTTTGTGTAGACTACGACGAAATAAAACGGTTAGTCATACAATTTCTGTGTTTAAATGAATGAATTTGTAGGAAACACTCATAACAAACTACTAATTCCAAAATACCTTGTTGGTCCTTAATGGATCAGAGAATAATATTGGTAGTAGCGCAGAGCAAACGACAACTACATGATCACATGAAAATCTTTCATGCAATCCATATACTCACAACCAGCAAGAAATTATTAATACTCGAGCTTATTATTGACAATGACAACAATGACAAGCGCAATGACACTAATTACTGAAGAGAGCATTGAGTCATACATCGTTTATACAAGAGATGCTAATTAATTTTACTGTTTATTTCTGACATGAAGCTCCCGTTGACATTCTGCATTTGACATCCCAATCAATTGTCAACAAATTATCCGCACTTACAATAAGAAAGAGAGACTTACAATAAAAGAGAGAGAGAGAGTGAGTCATTCATTTCATAAGGGGCACCACCATAGTAAATATTTGCAAATGATTGCAAGTTCTCATTTCCTGAAGTGACAGATATTAATATTAATAATTATAGTGATAAATGGGACATGTCAATATGTCACAATAATATAAGTACCCACGTTGACTACACACAACTGTCAGACAGAGTATGGGTTAATACCAACGTTGGTGTGTTCACAGCGAAGTAAGGAAACCCTGAAGAGAATAGACATGTGTAGTAGGAAAGTGATAATTTCAACATGAGTTTGTTGCGGACTAAAATAAGACAAATGATTCTGTGTTTGTTTGTCTCATTCTCATTTCATTATAGAGAAACTGAGAAAGCTTCAGTTGTAACAGCTCCGTCTACGTATTATAGGTACTTTAGTACTTTACTTACTTCCACACTTGAATAATGGAAAAAATGCTTTAAAAAGAAATTCCTAAGATTATTTCATCAATATTGATCATAAGGAGATAAAAACATAAATCATGGAAATTTTTAAAAGATTAAAAATGACAGACTTGCCACAAATTCCATTAGTTTGCTCATGTAATCCAAAATGGAATAACAATTCACAAAATACTACAATTTCAATTTCTATCTATCATCATTGTGTAATGTAATCAGAAATTTTTAGCCAAAAGAATTTACAAGTTAAACAAAACTGATCTTTGTAGACCCCTAGGAAAAGTTCTCGTAAGTTATGTTTCTAATGTTCACAAAATGCATGGTTTGCTTCAAGTTACTAGTTAATTCATGTATAATAATCTTAAAGTAATTAAATGTATGTATAAAACGGAATAATCGAAACTTAATTGGATATTTCATCTTATGTAGCATTAGCAGCCTTTTAATTCACATCTCGCATTTGATAAGTAATGAATAAACAATTGAATGATTCGTTTATAATCTTTACCACACCAAATCTATTTATATGTACACAACAGATAAATAATTAGAATGCATTTTAAACAGATACGCTCTTTCAGGTTTTCATGATATTTCTTAAACACATTCCTTACTTTCAATACATTTGTAAGGACACCAACAACATTGATTTACTAATTACGTACGTATATAGTATCTAAATGGTAAATTATAGACAGCAACAATTACAGATACCCAAAAACTCTACACATTACACATCCATGATTGCACATTCATATAAAATCCATTAAATCTGCACACCCAAACGAAAACCATAATACAATAATTCCATACAAAAATCAAAGGTAAATCACAATATGGCGAACATTGGTTTCCTCTATAACATGTTACCTATATATTATGCTGTGCTTACAAAATAATACTTTTACCTGTATTGAAAAAAATCGACGAAATAATTTTGTATGTCTGTGTTAATAATCATGTACGCAGGAAGATAGTACATATAAGGTGCCTTTAGTAATTACCAACTATACAATTACATTTCTGATAGTACTAAGCGTTAAGTCTATCTCTTTAATTGTTCTTCCATATAATCATCACACATGCAACAGCCTCCAATTAATTAATTAATTAACTGCACTACAATGAAATTTAGACGAAGAACAAATGAAATGTATCATCTGCATCTTTATAGCTAGTAAAAGATAATTCTGTCAATATTTATAGATACTTTAGATTAGGTATAGGTATATATATAGACAATATAGTCATAGTTATTTATCAACTGCTAAATTATCACCTCTCATATCAGTTTTAGTTTCTTCTCATTAGCTGTACCGATCTAATGTTCTTTATAGCCTGCACTTTTCACTATTCTATACATTACAAACCATCATCAAATCAAAGATTCAATGCAACTGTGAAAAAACAAATGCTTTCGTAACAAAAGTAAATAAAATTGAATGTGTTGTTCGTTTTTCATTAGATTGTAGTAATTGTTGTAACTGTAATAATTCCCAAACAGTCTCTTTCATGCGATTATGTAATTCTATTAGAACAAGTATGAAGTGTGGTGTAATATTATCTGTATCTAACTACTTACCCTATTTCTGTGGGTTATACACTGAAATGCACGAAAGGGAAACCATCTGGTTGCCTTTCTTAATCGTTATAGTCTGCACAGAACCCTAGCAATTGCTAGAATTTAGAGTTATAGTCTCGTTCTCGTCACTTGGCCAATAATCTATCTTTGTAACTAGTAATTTTTATACATCATCATAAGTAGCTTGAGTAGTTTACTTACGTTTTCCTTTACATTTTTTGAAGATAGTAATATTGATCATTCATGTAGCTTTGTCGAAGTGACTGGGTAATTAAAGCTAATTTTCCTATATTGAGGTGTTGTTTTTAATAGATTTGAAATGCGAAAACATCGTTCGTTAGTACTTCTTAAGTATATTTACATTTACAGTAGTAGACCATAACTAGTAATAATTATTTTCCTTTAGCACCTTCAACCTTCTAAGTAAGCTTTGTCTATAGTAAACTGCTGCGGTCTTATTACTAAAGTTAATATGTGGTTGCTGCAGTATAATACACTTGTAGTAGTAATATATAATGCTTACTTTTACACTAACAGTATATTGCACATAGTTTTAGTGCACTCACATTCATTTTACTATTTACACAATCATTTCATCACTTATTCTTAGCCAATAATTAGTATTTTAATCTAAGGTGATGATCATACAACTAAATACATTTAATTCGCACTTTTATCTGACTTAATTTATCGACTCTTCAGATAACAATTGTCTCTATGTGGGTTTAGTTTTAGTTTAAACGAACGTGTACATGGTAAACAACAATAATTACAGATTCAAAGACTCAAAAGAAGCTGTGCACTCTTCTGAGTAAAATATTTCTCTTTTACTCATCAGAGTGCATATCTTCTTCTTGTGTCTTGGATTTTATATTATGCTTATTATACATTACCAATATGATTTAGATTTAAATGATTATTTTCACATCTTTGGTTGCCACAATGCAAATGCACCTTGGCTATAATAATTGTTCTTAGCTGATTTTTGATACTTATGTGTATATAATATTGCTATACTAAATCTACACATTTATTACTAGTTAAAATTTACTTATAATTACATGTAACATCAATCTTTCCTTTATATGGTACATTTACAGTTCAGAATTCACTCACAGTCACAAAAGCATTCATAATAATCATTTCTTTCTTAGCATCCGCTCTCCTATCTATGTAATAATGCTACTCCGAAGTTTTACCTTCGGTTTCAGACAAGATCAGGAATATTATGCATTTGTTTGTTTGTATATAGTTTGTTCTCTTTCATTCCCGAGAATGAGAGAGGATAGTAGTAAGTAACAGTAAGTAACTCACCTTCGAGTCTTTATTTCTTGTTACACTATTATATTTTATGGTATGTCTTAATTGTATGATAATTGTAGTAATCCTCACTGACTATTATTTAGCATTCAGTAAATTTAAACGATAGTTATTTATCTGCAGGACAAGACCATGTAAGTAGTACTGATTTTAATTATCCATATACGTAGAATCGAACAGAGTCTAATAATATCTCATGAAAAGTGTTTTCCTGAGAATTCCAATAATACAATCTGCTCTCTGAATGCAGATATTATTACTTTACTTACATCAATAGGTTTGTATCTGCTACAAGTCTATTTAATAACGTTTCAAAACAATTTCGACATATAAACGCATTTAATCGCGACGACGAGTACAGGGTAAAGATTAATATTTTCTGTACCATCGCTAACGATAAATTATAATTTGTATTTTTACTTTTTAATCTACATTGTAGTAAGAGTCTGAAAATCAATTCTTTACACGGTCTACTAAACTAAATAACTTAAAATACATAAGTAGGTATAAATATAAATCAATTTAAAGCTTTCGTTTGTGTTTATTATTATATTATTATTATTTGTTTAGTAATAGGTACATATTTTATTGTTATAATTATTTAGTTACTATTATACGCTAATATTTACTGAAATTCTTCATCTGAACTTAAAAGCATAGTTTTTTCATTAAAATTTGTCCCCTGTGGTTGACTGGTATTTATTGAACCACCTTGGCCAGGATTAGGTGGAGTTCCAGACCCTCCTGGTCCATTTCCACCTGAAGTTTTTCCTGTTGATTTTCCAGATTTTTTGCTAGGTGATTTGCTTCCATTGCTGCTTCGTTTGTCAAGACTTGCTGAAGTGGATGTAGATGTTGTGGCTGCTGTAGGAGTTTGTGGTTGATGCGTTCCTGGAGTAATGATTCCAACTGATGTTGAAGAACCTGATCCACGTATTTGATTATCCGAACCGCTTGATGATAATGGAATTTTTCCATTCGTATTATGCCCGTTTCCGTTGCTGCCATTACCATTGGATTTTCTCGCTGTGATTTCACGCTCAAAACTATCTTCACGGGGACTTCGGGCAGAATCTCCAGCTGTTACAACCACACACAATCGAAAATTAGTTTTCTACACCAATGACTGCTTATTTAAACGCACTATTATGTATGGTCTAACACATTTTTCGTTTTTCTATCCATAGGCCGAATTCAATATAGATGTTAATATATTTTTGTGGGAGAATATTATACTAGTGCCACACATATTGGTATTACATACTCTACTAAAAGTGGTTGAAAAGAACTTTCTTCTTTGATATGTAAAATGAGTAAAAACATATATACAGTTACGAAAAAGTTTCAAACAAAATTGTATCAAAAAGTTCTGCGCCAGAATTCTAATTCCTAGTTGAAATACTGGACGCATCTTCCAATGTCTGTACTGTGCAAACAAAGTTAGCTTGGATTTATACGCATTTCATGATATGCTCATAATCAATGTTTCAATTTATTTCTTTCATCCTGTATCAGAGCTACGTATCTGCATAGGAATATTATAGTTGTGTTTGTACTTGCAGTGTATTATAGATACTAATACTGTCGATTGTTTTTATATTGAACAAAAATCACGTCTGCTCAATACTCAGAACTGATAGTTTTCTGTGTATGGATTATATAAGAACAAACTTTTTCCCATCCCAGTCATGTCTGTCTTCAAACGAATAGTAAGTTTAAGTAAATAATTTAAATAAATACACATAATACACAAGCACAAGTTTGCTGAATACACAGACGAAGTTTTCAAAGAGAAAGAAACAGAAACTGCGTAAAAATCTATGTTCCAGTTTCATAAATAATTTAATCAAAATTTCATGCATAATTCATGAATATTTGAGGAAAGGAAACTGTAGAATCTGAAAGGTATTCCTAGCCTGCTCATCAAATCCTACTAGGAACAACCAACGATCGTGTTTTGAGTTTAATATTTCAGATTGAACGGCAGAATCAGAATTTGATTTGTTGTTCACTCAGATTTATGATTTGCTCTTCAGCTTTCACTACTCAAAGTGAAAGCGAAGGGAAAGCAGAGAGAGAGCTACATTTCTCTTTGTAAATGCATATTATTATAATATTAAAAAGGAATCCAAAGTTTCAAAAAAGTATATCCGAAGATATAACGGACTCATAATAAAAATGAAGCAGCTATAACGCAATGTAAAAGAGACACAAAGATTGATGGAATTTCAATGGAAACAAATTAATCTTGAATGACATAAGGACACTTTTGATATTACTTTTTGTATGTATCTTTTTTCTTTTCTCTCCAGTTCATTTTTCTGGAGCTTTTTACAAAAGTAAATGTCTCACACAAGGTAGTGTGTGGGCGATCACCATAAAAATGCTGTTAAATCCCGATTGTTGAGGAAAAGTTGACTTTTGTTACTTACCCGAAGAGTACTGAGTATATTGTTGGTACTGTGGGTGGAAATTGTGGATGGCATCCGTCATGATGTCTCGAGGGTTCATTGTCTCCTGGAAAAGAATAAAAAAAGCCACTCATTAAACATTCATTTCACAATCAGCTGGAGAACTATCTAAAATTGGAGTCCATCTCGTATCTCCTCATCCTCATTCACTGATATTGCATCATTCCATCTCTTTCTCTCTCCCGCATTTCACTCTACAATGTCATCCACGCGACTTGCAATTTCTTTCTTTGTGTAGAATACAGCCAAAGAGCCAGTAGTAACACTTTCTTTGATAATGTTCAATTGAATTTGTAAAATTCCCAGAGATGTGGATTGCGATGTTCTTTTTCAGCCTTTATTACTGTTGCCTACTAAAGGAATTTCGTGTCCTCCTCATGACTTGCTTTCAGATGACTTATATTCAATGTGTAAATTTTTTACTTTGCTGCAATGTAATATAATATACCTATATGTACCTTCTAGAATAAGTACATAATATATTATATTATATCACATCGTACTGTACGTGTTTGATACATAAATTTTTTATAGTGTTTTACTATTTTTAACTGAACTGGCCAGCATCAGTACTTCTGTATTCTATTCTGTTATAGTAGTTGTATATAGTTTTATATATTGACCCATGAATAACATGCCCCTTCAACTCCATAACACTTCTTTTTATTTTATCTCCAAAGTTTTTATTTGAGATCTGTCAGTTCGACCCAGATCAATATGATTTACAAACACAAGTTCATTTTTCACTGAGCCAACCAGCTCTATTGATCCACATAGTGAAAAGTGAAGCACGCTTGAGTAAACAAACATTTCTGGACTTGACTTGAACTTTATATTTGAGACAGCCTGAGAAAATAAACATAAAGGAGTAATAATCGTAAAGTAACCCTTAATAAAACACATCCATGGTTCACTAAACCCGGCAACCGGCATTGCATTGTGTAGTGTGTCTCGTACCGTGCAGTATTGGAATTCGAATGTTGTCTATTCATCTACCTACTTGCCTTATTTAACTCTCCTTTACGCTGACAGTCACTAGTTCAATGCAATGGGCGTAAGTTCATAGAGTAATTCAGACTTTATTTACAACACATTAGCTAAGCACGGCTTCTTCGTACTAAATCAACTTCAGTCTACAAGAAGTTCCCACATTAAATACAACGCAATATCAAACACTCTCAGTCTGAACAAAGAACAACAATATATTACGTGTATCGTAGCCTATACGATATTAACGGCTTATATAACTCTCATTTGTTTTCTTCCATGTGAATGTACTTAATGTATTTCATCTTTAAACTATTATATATATAAGCTTGGATAATCTTGTATGTAATATAGAACAGAAAGTGTATACTGCTAGACGGGTAGTTTAGATCTTGGAAATAATAATGTAATTCCAACCAGAAGAAGAGCCAACGAAATTATGAAACAAGAATTTCCATTCCGTTTCAGTTTCAGTTTGAATTATTCGTTTGACAAGTTAGGATTAATACTTCATAATGGAGTGGGTGGAACACATATAGAATCTATTAGAGCTTTGAATTTGCACGAAACACAAAAGGAGCATTATAAACTTTATGAGGTTTAGGTACTTTATACTTTCTATCCATTTCCCTCTCAGATCGCATCATAACTCATCAAACTGAATCGAAATATGATGGGATGATTGCGAGTTGCACTATCTATTCCTACTATTATGTTTCTTGTTGGCTGTCAAACCATTTGATCTGTTCTACTCTGCTGACGATGCAAAAGCGTATAGGAGAATTCCCACTGATTATTACTATTCCGGATTCACACGATCAAATGACATTAACTCAAATAGTGTTACTTTACGTTACTGCTGCTACTACATTTTGACGACTGAGCTGGAAACTCAATTTTGGAGTGTTCCGTGCAGAATCCATTCTATTTCTATGATAATGCTTAATGCCTACATTAGCTACGACGGCAGATCGATTTAAATCTGAATTCTTGTTGGGACCGAGATATATATATGGACGTATATAAGTGCGACATCAAGGAGACTCTTTATTTCTACAATGTCATTTTCTAGACTATGAAAATGAATTTGGATGACGAAAGGATTGAGAGCAGCTGTCAACGGTAATTTAAAGTGAAGTCGATAGAAACATTACGCTTGGCTGAGTTTTCAAAGGAAAATGTCTTGGGAAAACTAAATCATATCATCGACATTGCCAGAAAGAAGTAGTACTAAATAACTTCCAAGATGTTTCTACTTCCATATATTTGTATTGTATATAAATGTTCATAAAATTATCGCTGCTATTATCAAACAACTTACTTTGAGACTGCTGGAGATACTTTGCATGGTGACACTTCGACCTGGGGCGTCCCCTGGGCAGTTGCCTGCGTAGACCTGAAACAAAGAACAAAATGCTTTGTAGAGTAAAAATTTGTTTTAAAAATTCAGAAAGAAATTTCAATCAGAAGGTCAATACAAACCCTTAACAAATGCAAATCATTGACTTGTATACGTTACGCTATTATTATTTTATTGTAAAATTACATTTTTCACATAATTTCTTTATAGATAATTTTTTATCAAGTATGCATTTTTGATCCAGACCAGCACAATTGAGTTGATATAAAGCGCAATAATGAGCTATACGAATCTGCTAAAAGTTTTTTGTACGAACATTAATCTTCAAGTTTGTTTTCCCTTTAAAAGTGTTCAAAGGGGAGTTTCAAAAATTCTTAGAAAGAAAGTAAGCGTGAACATAAGTTTACAGGTTGACTAAGCACCAATACTTTCTCAGAAAGGGTAACGATAAAAACTTGAATTCATGACACTACTTTCAACCCACACAGATTGGGTCGGACAATAACTGGAGGGAAATAAAAGGAATTTAGCAAACTCCGGCAAGGGAAAACGGCTTTGGGAATGCATAAACACATTACAGAATACATAAATGTACATACTTGTTGGGATAAACGCATTCAGAGAATTCAGTTCAAACATTCAAAGGACTCTTTTAAGTAGAAATTATGAGACATGTATAATGTTTCAAGAAACGGTTGGCATTTATTATGCAGTAGGAAAGTGTATTCCTATGTGATATCACATACACGAATACAGTACAATTCCTAAATACTTATCTACTTACTTCCTTAATGCATTGCAATAAATTGGGAAGTCTTTCCCGTAAGTAGGGAATTCGAAGCTTTTGCACACAGGTTGTAAATTGAAGATATTTTTGGTCAATAATCCGTAAAATCTCCTCAATTAAAGTTTCTATAGCTTTTAAATTGACGTCCTGCTCCGCAGGCTCACCACCAATTGGCATCAATACAATGAAGGATATTTTGTTGTGTGAAAATAATATAGAAATGAAATAAAAAAAGTTGGTCTACAGTACACCTGAAGTTAAAATCGATTTCTATGAGCGCATCAGACATACCTAACAGTACGTATAAAGCTTCTCCCATTGAAACACCGTCACTTTAGTTTGGAGCATAGGATAGGTCAAAATTAAATTTATAGGTTGTATTTCCAGCATCCAATCACTTTTAAATAATTTATAGTCCCAAGATAACATTTCACAGAGATACGTTCTACCCATTAACGGTTTCCCGTCTTCTTATAAACTTTCTCTTTTCTATTAGATTCTGTTTACTCGCAATAGTTGTTAGTGCAGCCTAGAACTATGTAGAAAGTATTATCTACACTTGACTTGGCATCCAAACCCGCTTTCATTACTAGATATCAAATAAGTAAGTTCTACTTTCAGGGAAACCAGGAATAGAAACCGTCGGCAACATTCGAGAAAATGAAATTTCGTATAAAAACCTATTAGTATCTCGTAGAATTTCGTAGACAAGAAATGGGTTGTTCGTATAAATGACATTATGGGCTCAGCTTTTCATTTCGGCATTTCACTTCACAGACTAATGTTCCTAGAGTATTCACTTTCCAAGTGAGACAAGCCATCGAAAGAGCTTTTAATGAATGTGCTGGCACTTAATGAAACACAAAGTGACAACGTCGACAAAAAACACTTTGTAAACAATTTCTAAAACTTTATGTGCACAACATCAGATTCGCAAAGATCACACTCTTAAGTGAGTGAGTGCAAAAATTATAGATGTTCAAGGTCAAAGTATTCTAATATCTAAATAATTATACTTACGTGAACAGGAAAAGCGTATTTAAGAGCTATAGCTGCAAAGAACATTTCAATACAGATGAAAAAGTTTTGGTAGCCGGCAGAAATAGTTCCGTTGGGTAGTCGCTGATGATTTCCATCATAGAGTGGTCCGATAATTTCTGCTTTCTCCAGAATTGCCAATAACACGCCTATTGACATTCAATTGAGTTTTACTAATGGCTTACTTAAGACAATAAATTATCAAATTCAGTATTTTATGAAGTTGGTCGGATGGAATAGAAAACGTACCTTGCCAAAACGATAAGAAGATCGTTGCTTTTATGGTGGAGAACTTGAGAACAGGTTCATATGGCGTGAGAAGGTCTTTCGTAGCAAAGTAAAACAGGAACAAACCGTACAGAGCCAAGCTCACAGACACGTTATAGATCATTGTGATATACAAGTAACCGCCTTCAGGACTGAAATCGCAAATAACATTTTCATCGTTAAATTAAATGCTACTCCTCAAAGATTATCTTTCTTCACACATAAATGAAGTGTCACAAGCTAATTAAAATTGTAGCTTTTTCGCTATTTGCATTATTCACATAGCAAATATTCAGACAAGCATTTCTGCTTAAAATCCTCTGTTACTTTATGTAAAAATAACAAATTTTCATAATTAAGCAGGAAACTTCATTTTTATTGAAGTCAGACGGTAAAAATGCGTTACATAGAATAGAATGGGATAGTTAGGTAAAGCCGTGTGATGTAAAATAAAATTTTAAGACGCTTTTTTCTGAAAACTTCGTAGTTAGCATCAATGTGGAAATTACTGTTGTTTACAACACAAATGAAAAATTATGAAGATACTGGTATCCTCTGACAGTTTGTTGTCTGCGTGTACGGCTGTATATATGATATAAAAACGGTTGAGACAACGTAAGTGTAAATTAAGTGGGGAAGTAAACCGACGCTACACGAACGGCCTAGTATATAGTAAGTAATACAAGTAGTTTGTAAACGTAATTTGTATCCATTCTAACTTTCGTTGTCCGCATTTCCAAGACACATGAAAAGGCCATCACTCTTGTCACAAACGAGTTAGAAACACTATTTTTCACAATAGTTGAGACGTTTCTCATTTTTACTTATTTCTTCATTTATCCCACTTCGCTTTTTCAAATTATGGATACATAAAACGCATAATACTACAAAGAACTTTACCATTCTACATAAAATAACTTTTTTCATTTGATTTCGTATACCATGTTAAAAAATAAAAGGTGCATTTCTCTCTTCGTAAGTTTTATATACGTCTATCATCCAGATATTATACTATTCATCATGTCATACCCTAAAATACTTTCACTCGTCACGAAAACATAAAATTATACAAAAAGGAAAATACTATTATTACTCGATGAACTAAAATCATTTTTCATTTGTAGAGATCTGTACACAGACAGATGCGACAGTTTGACTGTTTTAAGCTAAGAAACATAAAGGAGGAATTTTTACACGCAATTCCAAAACGTAATTTATTTTTCTAACATCGAAATTACTGGCTGTTAATGTTAATTTAATATCTACGTGATGGCTTCGTACAAACCATAATAATCATTTTGGAGAAAATAAAAATTTATTTCTTCTAGGAAGACTGAGAATTACCACCATCATACAATTAAACCAACATTGCGCTTCTTTTAAAGTGTATTTTATTACTTGGATGTGTAAACATAAAAGGACACATTAAAGTGGCTCTAACTGTATCTGTAGAGAAAGCAGCAAATAAATGTGCAACCCTAGACAATTATACGGGGAAAGCATTACATACTCTTCTGTGTGCATTGAAAGATGATAGAGAAAAGTATTTGTGTATTTGAGTATCGTACCTCCAGTCTCCGTCCCGAAAATGTCCCATGGATTGCAGAATGATGGTCATAAATGCCATGATGGGTTTCACCAGACAGAACTGAAGAGTAGCTTGTTTGCAAAAGCGAAGAAAGCCGATCGTATAAGTTCGACCCGAGAGACAGCACGTGCAGTAGAGGAAATTCGACCTGGGAACAAAAAAAGAACCGATGTGTTACTTTACTTTCACTCCACCATTCTGTGTATTATGCAAAGGGATGTTGGACGTAGTAGTCGTAGAACGTATAAAGTGTTAGGAGCGTGTCTGTTCTTCAGCATGCAAGTAATAGTTAACCGAACGGAAATAAAATGCTGCCTAGAGGAGTCCGTACTTGAAGCTTAGTCTCTCCAAGTAAGTTTTTCATGAGTAGACACTAGAGAATACAAAAGTGAGAAAGAAACTCAACACAACACAAAAAACACCGGTATTACCTAGCTTATTACAGAGATATAAAGAGAAAGTCGCATATGATGTGTACATAGAAAGTTGGGTCTTCTCACTCAAAAAGACAAAAGACCCGTCTCACATATTCACCATAACAGCAAATTTAACAATATTAGTGAGACCAGAACAAGATAACAAGACTTAAGCCGCCTGTTTCTTCTCGGCACACACTATCTGTACTTTTGCACACACATAAAGTGTAAAAGATACTCCTTGTCTTTTTTCGTCTCTTTGTTTTTTACAGTTCTTTTTTCTACGGCCTGCAAAGCTTTTTTGAGGTATTTCTTTGGTCTTCTTCCTTCTACCCATGTGGCCATAGTTTCTTGGCGTTCATTTGTCTTTTTCTTCCACGAAACTCCTTTTATACCAAAACCGTCACTTCATATTGTCTACTTTACAGCCAAACCTGTTATTCTCATCTCCTGTTCCGGCAATTTGTATTTATTTACACGTATTGCTATTCTGTCGTCCATTAGGAGAGAAACTACACTTTCCACGCTCGTTCGCTTGAGTATATCATTATGACCACCTTACTCCACTAAACACGACAGTAGTGTCAACTACCCTAGCAAAAGGGCTTAATAAAATCAGAGTGACCTCATTCATTGCAGACATTAGAGCATCCTCCTAAGTCTCGGTATATTCTCTCTATGAAAATATTATACTCTCACTCGCATATATACCTCTTCCAGCAGTTTGTTTGCTCCAGTTTATTATCTACTCCTGGATATAAGTAGGAAAATAATAATAGAGTCGTGCTGGAACAACCACCACTCGTATAGAGTTCTCCGCTTTCCTTTTCCCATTCTTTCGGTTTATTCAGTTGCTGTTTCCGTTTACCAATTGCACTACGACTGACTCCAGACTTTCAGAAATGTGAGCGTATCTTAGCCTCCATCTGCTTTCCTTTGATTACATACGTTATGGAATATGAAAGAGTATATACATAGAAGAAAATTTGCAAGCAAATGGATTCGTACGAGAAATGATGCTAATAAAATTATACCTTCTTTGTGCAAACACACGAGTAAATGTACATTGTACAGATATACATACCAAGTCTACAGTTACACAGCGAGCATTTTGCTTTGGCATGGTGTCCAAACGCTTTGCTAACAAGAAAACTCGTATTCTGAAATCAGACGCTTTTGTTGACATAACCTAAATTCGCATTTTAACTAAAATAATGTAAATATACTAGACAAAAGACACAGACTACAGACGCCCACACTTCTTCCTGCTGCTCCGTAGACAAAGCAAATACGAAGAAAATCTTTAGGATTCAAAACTGTAAAAGTAAAAACAATACGAAACTAACATGAACTGTCTGCTTTACATTAATTAAATTTTCTGTTACACGCATTTATTAATTAGTTACTTTCAACATGCAGGTTAATAATTACAAAATTACCATCATA
The DNA here is from genome assembly GCA_019776165.1 of Pogonognathellus flavescens. Taxonomy (NCBI): domain Eukaryota; kingdom Metazoa; phylum Arthropoda; class Collembola; order Entomobryomorpha; family Tomoceridae; genus Pogonognathellus; species Pogonognathellus flavescens. The sequence goes on along the minus strand of JABASD010000654.1, from coordinate 28,543 downwards.
CACTTTTATCTGTTCGCACAGTTCATTTTTGTTATTCTTTGTGTTAGTTCATCGTTTCATGTACACAATCACTTTCAAAGTCTATAAATCTTCTTTGTTTGTTAGCACATTTCAAGCAGCCTGGGCTCATGTTTACACTAGCTGAATCCTTCAACTTGAATATCAAGCATGTACCTGTAACCACTAACAGTAGGTAACGAGACATGAAAATAATTATGTTATCAGCAAGTCTTTCGCTTTAAGGTACCTAAACTGTTGAGCAATGTTTATCTTGCTTTTTCTGCACTAATTTTAAGTTGGGACAAGCTGGAGAGACTAAGCTAATGAAAGTTGGAATTTACACGGCTGGTAAAATCACGGAGGTTGTTGAAATGCCATGTAAAGACTAAATAAATAAGCATACTCTAATTTCAAAGTAACAAAGAGCAAGTAAAGTTACATTTGCAGCCACAAGAACTGTGTAAACTCATGTCGTAGTTTATGTGGCATGTTTATTTTATACGAACGCACAAACAGCACAGGATTACTACATTTGAATCAGGGAAAGCTGAGGAAATAGTTATTTTCCTGAGAGAATTGGAAAGTTAATTTTGACCTTGGTGACTTTGACTTACTTGATAGGTTTCCCTCGAATTTCCGACATGATGGAGCCTTCCCCACCCAGGTACTCGTAGCAAAGAGAGAGGAAATTGTAAATGACGAACGCTTCGTAGCAGTCACGAACCGTGTCAAAGTACACGTAAAAGTTTTCATTGTTGAAGAACAAGAGACTTAGCCACGAATCAAAAGCGTAGATCGGTACAATGAATAAAATTCGAACTATCCAACGTTGCTCTGCCGGGTGAGTGTACCATCGAAGATGCTGATAGATTTGGTGACAAGTGATAAACAGGGCTGCCCACACAAACGCTCCTGCCACTCCTTGTGCCAATGTCGAGTGCAGAAACAGTCGATTGTCAATCACCGTGGCTGGGTGTAAGGTCGAATCTAAATTCAGTAAATACAAAAAAGTCAACTTCAGGTTGAATGAACACCAATGAACATGGTATACGTAATATACGAGTTAACAAATTGATACCGAAAAAATAAATGTAAATTATTTGCTCAAGAATTATAATAGTAGCAGTAAATCTATACGCCTAAATACTCTAAAACTAAAGAGTTGGCTACACGCTAATAATACTGCGTTCAATGAATTAATTGTGACAAAAGCAACACGCAAACATTCATTAAGTACACATACACAACACATTCACAGTAAATTACGTTTCGCATGGAATTTACAATATAATTTGCAAACACGTGAAAATTACAGTATAGAGACAAGCAGACTAATCCTTCACTGAATCGTAAACACGAAGCTATTTGTAAAAAGCTAATCGCAGTATTTGCGATAATGTTGAAGCAATACAGTAATTAAGGTCCATTTTATTTTTAGCTTCAACACTGGTATACCTCTCAGTGTGTAACAGTATAACTAGCTGACAATGACATCCCAGTCCTAGAAATAAACTTACTTTTTTTTTAACAATTCCCTTAATTATTTACTATGTAAGCTGCGTAGTTCGCAAGCCTTGTGGCAATAGTTAGTAGCTAACTTGTCAGGATCTCCAAATAAATCTCTGTTGGTGAAATACCATTTTTACAAATTAGCTGAAGTGCTAAGTACGAACGTGAACATGTGTTTTGGAGAGTTTAATTACATAAAAGTAAATACAGCCTACGCATTATTCCTATCTAGAGAGACAAATTTCAATACTGATGAAACAGTGCAGCAATATCCATTCTCATGGATCGTATGTGCATTTGACAGATGGAAAAGAGTGAACTAGTAGTATACACGCTTTCTTTAGCCTTTTGTAAAGATGAAACACTTTGCATATAATACTCAACATACCTGCAAACGTAGGCTCCGTGGCGGTCCCCGATACCTCGTTGGAAAAATTCTGACACCGATACTACGTTGGTCGGCCGAAGGCCGACTCAACGTATTTTCGGGTATTACGTAGTATCGGGTACGAAGTCTTGCAGCGCGAGCTGCAATACCTCGTTCGGCCACCCTTGCCGATACCCCGTTACCACGAGGGGGGGTTTGCAGGTATGATACTCAACTATAAACTATTGTGTATCCACTGAAGCAAATTACAACCCAAAGCACATGCCCACATACATAGTTCTTTTAAATGTATCGCTATTAATCTCTAATCTACATCACCATAATAATTATTCTCTCTGCAGGGCTTATTATACAAGAGATCATTTCATTTTCATCATTATACAACTTCTAGTACTAGTTTGTAATTTAATTACACATTTTTACAAAGAACCTATAGATAAAATGTATTTAGGGGTAAATTACATACTTCGCTGCACTGGATTCACTCGACTTGACTAAATTAAATTATTTTCAGTTTTAGCTTCATTCTTACTAAAGAAGGATAATTTTCACGCATATACATTTTAAGTTGGTTTGTTAACCCCTGCATTTCTGTGGGTATCTAAAAGGCTGCTCTCTGCGGCTTATTAATTTGTCCTTTGTTCATGTGGGTTAATGCATTATTAGCATTATTTAGCATGCATTAGCAATATCTTCGTATAAAAATTTCTGCGATTACATAAAAGAGTTGTATGATACAAGAAGGCTAATATCGTGCACTCTTTTCCCCTTTAGTGTGTAATGCGACTGACTATACACCGCAGCAGCAATTGAAATAATAGAATACTACGCTGGAGAGTAGTTACATTACATTTAACGTTTATATCCAACTGCATAGATAAATATGAATAGACTACGCGTACAGCATGAATAGGTAAAGCTGAAGGCATACAGAGAACAATATGATCTTATACAATAAACTCTGCGAGATACTTTTATACACGTTTAAAACGCTGCGGATCATAGACCATGGCAATTGGAAAGGGAGAAATGGCGCATTGTAAATTCAATATGTAACACTCAGAAATCTACTTCTACTTACACACAATAATACACTGCAATCTACCAAGTACCTCACTTAAAATTTGCAAAATGTACACAAAACTACAACACAGCTACTACAGCAATCAAATCAAGTGAAAAGCTAACAACAGGCAGTCTTATTTTATTATTATCAGCAACATAAAATTATTACCTACCTCAATAACACACAATTCATTAATTTTGTACAACTGTATGTAAGTAAAGTTTCAACTAAACCTAAAAGTTTACAAGTACATATATCCTGTCTGAAATTCGCAGTATCATATAAAATTATATGTTATTAATATTAATATAGATTCGCACACACATTTATAGCAACAATATCAATAGAAGTGTGTTACTAGCTTGCAGCTTTTTTAATAGTCACGTTTTTGTGACTTGAAACTGCTACCATATTTGCCTGAAGAAAACTATTCAAATTTATGTAAGTACAATACCAATATCCCTATTAATACCTACTTTCCTGTGTGTATACTTTCTGCGAGAAACAGAGCTTTGATATCTCTGCATTGCACCTTGTGGCTGATAAAGTTGTAATATACAGCTTATTAAGTCATAGCTTGGAAAAAAAACAATTTATTCTGTACTTGGAAAAGAAAAATGCCAGGAGATAGAGATGAGTCGACTCTTTGAGGAGGAAACAGCCAGATTCAGTTGCTTTTTACGTAGCAGTAGGTACTACATTACTTTGTAAATGTCAAAGGGCCATTAGTTCCATCTCAATAGCACGTACACTTGCTAATCTATTTCATGTAAGTTTCTGCAGTGTGTTCACATGTAGCTCCTACTATGTATGTGTGTCACAGTCCACTAGTAAATTATACACTTGACTTACTTCAGTCGACTCGTCCTACACTGATAGAAACTGTGCTTGACGGCATTTGATGATGACTCTTCATCAGGCTAAAGTTCATTCTACCATACTCACATACCGCACACCCATTGAAACATATGTGCGACTTTTCCACAAGCAATTCAGTAGGTACTAAGGCATGGCATTCCATATTGTAGCAAAGAGTAAAGTCAAATAATTTCAAAAGGCAAATATCTACGAACAACGAACCACGTTTGCCAAAACTGTTATCTTCATACATTTCTTAATTCATCAACCGCGTATGTGCCTTATCTTTTTCACTGCTGACGCTTTATGCTACAGCTTTATGATTCAATTTCATTCATACGTTTCTTAATAATGATGTCTGACTGCGAATAAATTCTAAAACATGAGCTTATTATATTATGCATGTCCTGTATTTGTTTTATTTCAAATTAAACACTGAATTTCTGGTGTTCATCATCTTAGTAGTATATACATCTACAACAAAGCATTTTTTCATTATGTAACAATGAATTAGTAAACCATGGCCATATTATATTCGCAATATGTACAAATGCTTCCACCAAAAGAAACACAACTCATAATAGTACCTAGTAGTACAAAGGCGTATAAAGGCCAGCGATGAACTCTATGAATTTTATATCCAGTGTAGTTGTTACATGATGGAAAATTATTTCTTGCGGGTGAAAACTACACTGGGAGCTTGTGTAATGTAAATCTGTCGGGTGAAGCTCCAAGGTGGAAAAGAAAGAGAGAGAGAGAGAGGCACGCAGAATGGAAAATAGACTATGCAACAGTAATCTAAATGAATGAGGACAAAAACTGCCGACAAGGCTCTTATAGAAGGAATGAAGGAGTGAGTGCACTGTTTCATTTCAGGTGGTAATACTAAAGATAAAGAATGGGAGGCAAGATGGTCTCTTTAGTCCCGAAGTTTCTCCTTAGAATATAAATGAGCAGCTCAGCTTAGTTTAACTCAAAGCAGAGATTCAATTAAGCATAAAATGGTAGCATTTCTACGTGGGGTGGCTGATGTGTGCATATGCATGTACACGTATATACTTTCAATGCAGCCCAAGACATTGTACATTCATACAAAAGCACGTGTAATACCCAATACTGTAATGGAGGAAGTGAATGGGCGACTTATAAGGATTGAGCTAAGCCTTTTCATGCAATAGTATTAATAAAGAACTAAGTAAGGAAACTATACGCTACTATTAACGACCAACTGTAAATATAAGTTAGTTTACTTTCTATGTAGCATGAATGAATGTACGTTAGCGTATTTATAGTTAAATAGTTAAGACTGTATAAGTAAAGTAAAGGAGAAAGTACCCGGAGATGACGTGGGTTCTGTGGTAGGAAGCCCCGCCGAAGCCGACGCTGAACTATTGTTGCTCGCTGTATAATTTTGGTTCATTTTGACTTGATGTTGTTAGTATGTGGAGACAGACGTAAGTGGAGTGTAAGTATATTATGTAGTTTCTATAAACTTTCTGTTTAACTTAAGTAGAGTTCAGTGGAATTCAGATTCGAAGAATAACGCCATAGACTGTATACGATGTTGTAATGTCAGGAATCGGGTTCTGGACAGTAGTAGTGGTGCTTAAGGTTTGTATAAATCTCCGATGACTGTAGGGTTGCGTGTGTGTTCGAGATGCACACAGATGTACGTTGACTGTGCTAATCTAATGGAGTATTTTCAAAGTAAGCAGTTAACGTGATGAAAGTATAGTGGCACAATTAGTTTAGTTTAGCATTAGTGCACAGAACAACTTTTACTCGTGGAATAATGAAAACTTTCTTTTGGTCTTCCTTCGTTCGTGCACTTCTATCTATGTCATTATTTTGTTCATCCACTCAGCCTTGTTTGTTCCTGACGATGAGATGACAAATGATGAAGATGAGGATGATAGGTAGAATGACAATGCATGTGCAGAAGAACGTTCAATAATGCTACAAATGTAATATTCGTACTGTAGTGTCCAATAATAGAAATCTTCTAAAGCCGAAGTTGCTTGTAATTTGATTCACACTGACAGCTGGTCAAATTAAGTCGTAAGCCCACTTGAGTATGGATATTATATGACACAAAGTACTAGTATAAGCTACTTATAATGGAAGATTTGATATACATATAATATCTGTAATAGATTATTTTAGTCTGGTAAGTATGTCGTAGCAAGAAATGTATCTTCTTGTACTCTGTGCTCTATTTAGTCCGTTAATAAAATAAGTAGCCTTGGCAGACTTTGATTTAGCTTCTCTCTGTGCTGAGCTGAAAGACGAAAGCAATTAGGTTTTCTGTATGGATTTTATTTTCAATGTTTATTGCTGACAAAGGATCTTCTTCAGGTCCAAGCAGATTATGTGGAAGAAGTATTAGCAGCGTGGCGAGAACCAAAGTCTGCCTTTTGTTGTTAGGTATAAAGTTTATAAATAGGTATGGTCTCTTTCTCTCGCAAAGGTATAATAAGATTGCACAATACAATAAGCAGATGATTTGGCGATGATTATCCAACGGAGGATCCTCTTTCCGATTTTTTCCTTCACTTCGTTAGGCACAGATCCTTTCACAGAAATAATCCTCGTGAAAAATCCAATGAAGTTTTTTACCAACGTATTTCCACACAATGGCTGAAACTGAATTTCCTTTCCCACCGATTTTCGACTAAAAACTACCACAAGAGAACAGAAATGAGGTAGACACTCTGTTTGACGATTATATCTATCCAAAGAGAAACACAGTTGATGATAATTTACTGTTTTCGTAGCGTTGTAACGTTCTGATGACTGTACTCGTTATCTTCAATTCACCTGCAACATAAAATAATCATAAATTGTTATTATTGTCAAAAGATTACTTACAAAGCTAAAGTATAGCTTTGACGTAGGGAGGTACTAAGCTTAACAACACACCATGGCGCACACAGTTACAGCCCACAAATAAACTACTAAAGCTAAAGGATTGATTGAGCAATGCAAACGATGCATATTATGTAGATACAATTAATATTTTTCAATTAAGTTATTCATATTCATTACTGATACTATACAATTGATTGATAATGAGTTAATGAAACTATTGTGTAACAGGAACTATTAGCAATGCATTTAGCCTACTTGTTTCCAGATGTTTCACACAAGCCATTTAATAAGGGTGAACCAACTAGATCATATACTTGAAAAATGTGATTCAGATATCAATGCAATGCTTTATCTATTTTATTAGAATCATAAAATCGTAGCATTATTCAGAACTCAAAATATCATTAATACTAAAACCACAGATTCAACTTCAGCTAAGCATACCTAACACCTAAAATAGAAACAAATGGCGATTGTCTATCTGTATTTAGCTCAATTTATACAAACTGGAAACTGGAGGGTCGGATATTGTATAGTCTGTTTGTAATAATTGAAATGGAAGTTCTATGACAAGGAATTGTAGTACAATAGCATTTGCCATTTGTGGTAATCTATTTAATTCAACCATAACAGTAATATTCGTATATTATATGTGATTCGCAAAAATACTTTTATCGTTTAGAACTACATGGAGTGATATTTTCACGGCCATGCTAGCTGGTACAACAAATGAAACAAGATAATTGATATGAAACTAATATGACATTGTGTAGATATAAATGTTCTATACGTACAATACAGTATACACATGCTGTGATGTCATATTAAGTGACAAAGCACGTCATGATTTTTATTACACAGTATGAACTATGAACTAAACAAGTTGGTTTACATACAATACGCTATTCTCCTCACTTCACACAATTTTCTATCCTTTGTTCAATGAGTTGCATGACAAACGTATGTGCAGGTATTTGTAACCCGAAGTGTGTTGGGACATAAAAGCATGAGCAGGATTAGTAGACACAACACTCCGTGTGAATTGCGTAGTAATCCAATAACATTTATATTTATACTATAAAGCTACAAGTCTGTAAAAAGTGGTAATTGTTCAAGTTGCATTTTTGTCGTTGGCTAGCAAGGGCGTGTGCGAAACGGATTATTTGCTCACGTTGAAGAAGAGCGTCTGAAAGAGAGTGATGTAACAAAACGGGGAAAGTAGTCAATCTATTATTTGAAGATTTAACACACCCCGATCTTAATGTATTTCTCTTAAAATAATTTCTTTCAACTAATTTTACACAGATACATTCGGTGAAGTTATCTTTAGAGGAAATAATACCTATTTACTTTTAAACAGATTTGTTAACTGCTGCAACTAAAACATTGTGGTAGTTTACTATAGGTCGGGTAAACCTGTAGTAAAAAATTCTTCCGTAACATCGTCATCGTGTCAATAAGTGTCAGTTTAAAAAAAGAAAATTGTTGTCCATTGTTAAGATTTCTATTTTCACGCTGTTAGTTTCCCACACTTTGTATGGGATATGCTTTCACATGTTGTACCTCCAAATGGGCAAAGTAATTTCCGAAGACAAACCCAAATGGCTGTGTTAAAGATAGTTATTAATAAGAGTAATTAGTTTTTATATGACTTTTGAACCACATTACTGGATAGATTATTCAATAGATCATAATTTCCTTTACAATGGAAAACGATATGTTAAACTCGGCTATAATTACGCTATAAAATTACGTCTCTTTGTTTCTGAAGGTCTCAGATGTTTGCTACCATTTGATGAGCGTCCATTAGATTTTAAAACATCATCTTTTCTATACATTAAAGTAGTAATTGTGAAAATAGAAAAAGTCAAGATGATTGCATGTCTGAAGCTATAGTCTATTGTTACTGATACTACTATTTAATGAGCACAAAGCCAAGGTCAAAGTACTTGTAACAGCCCTGCGTTTGTCTCAACAAAAATGAAATATTACTATACTACAATGCATTGAAACCCTAATCTTTCTGATACGAGCTTTGGGTTTGCTTTATAGATTCTGTATTGTACTGGGAGTCAGGGAGTTGTATTTTATTGTCTGATTATCAGCATCACACTACAAAAGACATCTTACACCCATCAACAAACGTGACGATGAGCAATACCAATATTACGTGCGAAAGGGGCTTGATTTAAATTGTTTTAAATATTTACACAAAGAATAATATTTTATTTTATTACTAATAAAGATATATACACTATTGCTCAAACTTACAGTAATTTCATCATAGCTTTACTTAGTACCTAATAAACCTACATTAAATGTAAGATTTAGTTTTAAAAATTATATCGAAATAATAGTCCATTCAATTTTCTTAAGTAAGATTTCTAGGCTTTGCTAAATAAAACCATAGAATTAGGAAGAGCTGCTATGTAGCAGCAGAAGCTCTTTCGAATTCTATGAATAAAACCAATAGGAGCATTGAATTTGACTAAGGTTAGTGATGGTAATAATGACTTGGGAAAAATATGATATTAATTTCTTAGTTAAGTGAAAGATAAAATAATGTTATAGGTTAGTGTAATACCATACTACAATCCCTTTAGTTAAGTAGAAGTACCTAAAGTACCTATACCCTTTTAAACCACCTACGCGTACGGGTATTACCTTGGGTATTACCTATTACCTATATACATATCTAAATTACAATAATTTGCGTTATATACGTATAAATGGTAAATAAGCAATTACTAGTCCCTACTTTTGTCCTATAGCTTATTCTTTCTTACCAATACCAAGAAGGTACACAAACACCGATACACTAAAATAACATGATTGAATCGTGCTGCCTCAACTCAGCTGTTTACTTTTCTGCATTTACTCTCTTCATTCACTCTGTCCATTTATTTGTTTGTGTCTAAAAATACTAACAAACTCAAGGAGAAATTCGAAAGTACTAAACTAACAATGTCAAATAATATTTTGTACTATCTATTCTATTATCTGCCTCCACACTTTCAATAATACAATGCCTACAACTAAATCCTCCATTTAACAGAATGCAATCTCCTGCACGAACACAAACATTAAAAATCATGCAACAGATCAATATAAATTTTCTAACGATGAAACGTATGGACTACCTAAGTTGCAAATGTAATATAAACGCTATATTTTATACTAATGAAATTTTACAATATTTATAGAGATCTTAATGCACAATGCACATTAAATTTTGTTTGTATACATGCAGTCCATTTTTAGTAACTTTATATATAACCTGTGGTAATTGTAACTACAATTATTTAAATAAATACTTAATAAAGGTTTAATTAACATTATACAGATAGGACAGGATGGTTAAGAAATAGTTCAGGATGCATGTGTATGCAATACATAATTAAACAAAATTTAATTAACATGTAAACAAGCAATCTATATTTGTAATTAACATGCATGCTTTGTATCATTGTATATAAACTAGACTTTATAGACTGATAGCCAATAACACTAGTCATGCATAACGAAAAGTATTTAAAGAATCAAAATGTTTTGCTAACCTCTTGAATATTTAGATTCCAAATCCTTTGAAGTAGACCGTGAGGAATTTGTTTGAAGAATTTGGCAGATAAGTAAAATTGCAACAAGAAAATAATTTTCACTCAATCAATCAGGTTCACATTTTGAACAACACATTATTTTCATTTACAAATTGCCTATATAGTTGAAGTGCAGATATCAATTTCAATTTGTACCAATTCAGTAACTTTATTAATTTGTTCCTAAGTTGTAAACGTTGAGAGCGAAGAGAAAACAATTACTACAAATTACAGCGACGGATTTATGGAATGAAGCAAATTAAATTCGACAGCTACGGAAATGCTTGCATCACTTTTACAAATGGTTTGTATACAAAGGTCATAGTCCTGAGACAAAAAAACAAGGGATATTACACAAGGTATATCCTACAGAAATCAATGGAATCGATAAAAGTCCTCCAGTTGAAAATCAAATCAATAATGAGAAGTTAAGTAAACAATCTTCTCACAATCACAATAACATTTATCGCAAATTATGACTCAAATCAACTGAAACACAAAAAGAAACGATGAAACTTCCCACTGAAGTGTAGCAATAAAATTCCGAAAATGCCTAGTTGTAAACACTGTGAAACACACTATAGAATAAAAACCCGAACTGACTGAAAAGAATATAATTTAGTATAAGAAGATGAATAAATATTCGACTAAAATTGCAGGTAAGGTATTTTGTGTGTGGTTTTGTTTCTTGTGCAGCTGTGTTGTAATGTAAACGGACTTAACTGTACCATCGTTCGTTTCCTCTTTATACTACAACTTGCTGTTTACTTTCGCACGTTCATTGTTAATTTGAACTCGTTCCAATTTTCTGTTTCTTCTTATTCCTCTATACACCTATTGCACTACACAGTCTCTTATTTACTTACAAACTCGTCTAAATACAATTAGAAAAATCATATACAACCTAGGTAAGAATAATAATATGCAAAGCAGTTGGAGTGTGCACTTGTCCCAATCACTTTGCCTTTTTCACAAAACAGTAACAAGTTAAACGTACTAGAATTAAACGTAGAATCACTTCAACAATTCCAGGTCTACTGGAAGAGCTGGATGAAAGTTGAATGGAGAAGCTGGTAATTTGTCTCCGTATGTACGTAAATACATAATGCAATCGCAAAGTATCGTATCGTAGTAGTACATAGAGAAGTGTAGTAGTAGTAGTGGTAGTAATAGTACACAGCTTTGCTTTACTTTACTTTTCGTTACATTCTACTACTACGTATATATTATCTACAATATAACACTACACACCATGTACATATACTATTTCACATAGTACATACATACTACTACTTCAGTAACTATGTAAGTTGTAAGTGCTACAGACTAAAAACTTCTACTGTGGTACTTCTATATGTATGTAGTAACGTGTCTCTCTTTGTATGTGTATGTGTGTCTCTTTGCGTTATATAAATTGTTCTGTATCACTTGCACAGGCTCTGGTATGGTTCAGTTGGTTGTATGCGCTGTGATATAAAAGTTATATAAAGTGAATGCGAAAATTTAGCACAGGACGAATCCCATAGTGTGGCAGAACAGTTTGAAACGAACACAGCACACCTAGTAGAAGAGTACAAACACTTTTTGCACATAGTGTATCCATGTTTCAAGTGCCATGCTTTATGATAAGTTAAGTTTCCACATTTTCTGACTTTCTGTGTCCTATACATACAAAATTACACGATACGATACGTTCAATTCTTCTCTCCCACTTCACTCCTGTCCGTCTCCACTACACAATTCTTCTCTTTTGTATTTCTATAGGAATCCCATGTTACATGTAACAGTAAGCTCATAAGCCTTTGTAAAAGGGTAGCAGAGAGTCTCCTAGGTTTTCTGTAGTATGTATGTTCTGTAGATAGCAGTAAGAATAAGTAAGTACGACTACACATACTACACAACAGAATATTACATATACTTTAGGCAACCAGCAAAAAGATCAGTAGATTTTGTTTAGTTTAGCGACCCTACATACTGCAATGCTCTTTAGCTGTTCATCTGACAATAAGATAGAGATAGAGAGGACTGTGGGTTGCTCTTAGTGCTCTTCTGGCGAGGGCTTCAGCAGTGTCAGGAGAGTGGAAGTAGAAGTCTCCATGTAATAATCTACCTGTCTGTTCTTTGGAAATTCTTATGATGCGTGAACCTATCTACTATTACTTCTGCACTTTGTAGCCAAATACATACTCTCATCTATTCTATGCAGGGCTGCCTTTGTGTTTTGATATATCTTGGCACATGCAATGCGATAGGATATACTAGTTAAGAATTGTATCGATGTTGTAGTGTACTTATTACTATTAAAACAAAAATATACCGTTACAATGCACAAAGGTGGGATTTTGGTAGCTCTAGTAGATAAGGACAGTCATTTATTAGCACAACAATTTGTATATAGTATGTATATACCTATATATTATAGTTATAATCATACACAGCTAAATATGAAATGCACACACATATAGTTGCATACATTGCAAATAAATATTACATAGTGAATTATTATGATTCGCAGTACTTTCTGTTTATTTACTCATTTTTCCGTGCTTCATGGTATTGGTACAATTGTGTTATTCATATAAGTATGGTATGCATCAGTATGTATTTGTATGCAATAAATATACATATCTTTTACATACATATACTTTGAGTCTATTTCATTTAGTATTATTCATTGCGATTGTAATCTACATACTTTATTTGTAGTACAGATGCAGATAGTTATATCTGTATAATATACCAGCATGTCTACATCTACAGACGCTTCACAACCTTTTCATCACTTTAATAAGTTACAGACAGAAACATAATGCTCGTATAGCATGCCTATAAAATAAAGAACGGCGGATTTTATTAGGATTGCACTCTGTAGTTGGAAATTGCATTATACTTCCCCAACTCTTCATATGTGCTGCGTTGTGTTCGTGTGTAACACAGTAAGTCTTACGTTCTCATACTCAAAATCAAATAGTACTAAACAAGAAAGAACACTTCTTCTCTATAATATAATGTAATATGCCTAATAAGTATAATATCCATCTTATTATTGTATACATGCAGTTATAAGAAGCTTTTATAGTATATGAAGGTAGATTTATACTAGTAATTACTGGTATAAGATTTATATTAAATGTATTTGGGTGCAATGCTACATTCAATGGAAACTGTATGTGTGTACTGTGTATGTATGAGTTAGTATAATGTGCAATAATAAGTATTATGACCATAGTAGACATTACACCTAAGAAACTAACAATCAGTAAGGCTCTTCAGACTAACAATGAGCTAAAGGTGCATATAGTGAACAATAACAGGAAGAAGGTAATTCTGGTTTGTTGCTGACAATTGTGTCGTCTTCTTGAGTGAAGGAAATTCTGTGGATGCGGGTGTATGTGTAGTACACAGAAAATAGAGACTTTGAATGTTAAAGGGATTTTGAAATGCTGCCAGGCACATCTACCCATACTGCACACTGTCAATGTTTCGTTATATATATAGTTATATGAAGTTACTGATGTATAAATGCCCCTGTGCATTGCATAAAAGGATATGCACACCACTCTTGAGAGTAATGCTCATAAAAGCTATAAGCATTAACATTATAAGTATTTACTAAAGATGCAGTAAGCAACACATAGACTGAAATGTCTGCTATATACATACATATGAAAAGAAGTATATATGAAAAGAACGGAAGTAATAATATATTATGTAAATGCAAAAATACCAGTTGTATTTAAAAGATTTTTATCACTCTGCAAGCAATATTATGTGAGAACTCTGTGTATAGCTCTCTGTTCAATATAGCTACTATTCTCTGTAGCATTAGAGGGGCAAACTTGTATAGAATAAAATGTGATAGAAAATAAGGACAAATTATATCTACATATTATGTATGTGACTTGTTTTACATACTATACGCATAGACAGAGCTATAAAATACTTTCTATATTGTGTCATGCACGACACTGACACGATCGTAGATGCGAAATAAGAAATGGATGGTTACTTTCTTGTGGTGTGTCAAACGTACCAGGTATTATTAGCAATCTTTTTATTATGCAAATGCGAAAATGCAATGGATTTAGAGAGGCATAGGGTGCCATGCTGTACAAATCAAGGTATATGTATTCATACGCTGCTGTCTTTATGTATTTTAACATTAGGCATGTTCTGTGCTTTGTGCCTTTTTTAATGGTAAGGTATTTTGTATTCAACATACTCTGTAGTATGATAATGTAGTTATGTAAATCATATTTAACTTCGTTAAAGAGATCTTTACTACATTTAATTACGAATTTTACATTGGAGATTATGTAATATGTAATTTGTGTGACATATATCTGAAACATCAAAAGCAACAGATTCATAGGCTACAATTTACTTACGCAGTACGTTTTATACTAAGGAAGCTTCTTTTAAATGAATATTTAAAATTATTTTTATCCATATAGATATAAAGATGTAAGCAGATATATCTGGTACAATGTGTGTTGGAATATAACACGGACAAGAGATTGATGATTTCATTTTATTCGCAAGTTGTGGTAAATTACAGTGAAAGAATGAGCAATTTGCGCCGTATGGCTTAAGGCTTACAGATTTATGACTTTAGCAAAGCATAAAATGTATAGAGGAAATATAACTGCTTTGGAAAGGTGTCTACTATCTGTATGTGTATTACGTAATATAGAATACGCCCGGAATGGTAAAATATTTCATACAAACATGTTTTATAAGGGTTGTTAGCACATTTCCAGAATAAGCTAGTTGTGGTGCCTGTACATGCATATAGTATTATCGAAATCGATAAGGCTTTCGACTGCCAAAAAGATGCTAAGAAATCATCTAAAAACATGACCCAAAGTTGGAATATATCAGTACTATTATTTATCACCGTCTTGCCTGAATTGTGCTGCAAGAGGATTGATATAAAGCATGCAATCCGAAAGTACGTATATCAATCTGAATCTGTCCTTGTTTGGACTTTGACAAATCGCAAAAGCAAAAAATATCAA
The DNA here is from genome assembly GCA_019776165.1 of Pogonognathellus flavescens. NCBI lineage: Eukaryota > Metazoa > Arthropoda > Collembola > Entomobryomorpha > Tomoceridae > Pogonognathellus > Pogonognathellus flavescens. The sequence goes on along the minus strand of JABASD010000654.1, from coordinate 13,240 downwards.
AATAAAGTATAAATCTAAATCTACTTGGATAAAATTGCTGGAAAGACAAAGGAAAAATTGAGTGCAGTACAATGAACACTCAATAGTAAAGAAGTGATGATCTAATGATAATAAATTAAATAAAACATGCTTTGCTTAAAATATTTTGGATGGATTTTGTGTGCCTTTTAATTGGAGTAAATGTACATTTTGTAAATACATACGAACTCTGGATATTTCATCGGAAACAATATCTATCGGTACATAAATATAATTCATTGCCCGATCCATTGAAAAAATTCAAATTGCTTCTCAGACTTCACCCTATATTATGTGCCCAAAAGACCTGAAAATGCTTACCTAAATCAAATCCCTAAAGAAGTGCACCCAATGCATAAACTGATTTCAAAAATAATGAACTTAAATCTATATAAAATGTTTAAAGGCAATGTACAAAAAAATTTAAATAGCTTTAGTTTATTTAACTTGACCTATAAGCTTAGGCTATATCTTTAGAAATTTTGTACACACGTAGGGAAATGGTTTAAATTCATGAATGAGAAAAGAAACGGAATTAGGTAATTAATACCTAGTATATGTTTTATCCTGCCCTGTACCACTTGCTACGGCTTACCTGGATAATAATTATTACACCTAGATATTTTATACTTTCTACTTCTACTAATATAGTAGATAATAATTTATCCAATCAATCTATCAAATCCCTGTTAGTCTTCCGAGGAAACGTTTCATGTAAAACTTTTTCTTATATCAAGCAAGGCAAGTTAGGCAAGTCAACAGCAGTCAAAGAATGAATGAAACTGTAAGCGAGATCTCCCGAATCTACACTGAAGTTATCGTCAAGCTCGTCATTTCATATGTTGCGAAATGGGAAATATGAACTACAGACTAAATAGTACATAATAGAATCACTTGTGTGATTATTCTGATCATCTGGTTAGTGAGTGACTATTATTATCCAACAGACAGATTAACAACATTAAAATAAGTAGCTGGTTTTCACAGATACATTTTTCGATCTTATTCGAATCATTTATGGTTTTCATTAGTATACCTCTTAACGGCAGGAAATTCGCTAATCACTTTACTTATAGCTCCAGAAAATATATTCGCAGGAAAAGTTTCTAGTTCGTGGTACGTTTTCAAGTTCAATTTGTATATTATGCGTACAACGCAATTAAATTTAAAGTTGAAAATTTTTTAGAGCTTACACAAAGCATAAATTACCTTTGTAATCAATAGGAATTCCCTTTCTGACACTTTCATTTATTTAATATTTAATGTAAAATTACGTGCTTTTTGATGCTTAGAACATCTACAATTATATGATTATACATATACATAATTTAGCGAAGATCTTAAATACATGTTCCATGTTCCGTTATAAATACACAAGTTTGTTTGATTTTATACATACCATTTTTTACATTACGTCAGGTGTGAAAAGGGAAACTTGTAAATTACTTTTTAATCACAAATTAAATTACCATTTCTATTCTCAACGTAAACGTGTAAACATTATACTTTATACATATTTGTATATATATACATATATGTAGATATAGATATATGTATTTCTTGGCACAACTCTCAGAATTTCATTTACCTACTAATAACAACATTTAATTTGCTTGCTTCATTTTCCAGAAATGGCTAGTAATTCCAATCGTGCAGCCCTATTTGGAAATACAGGTGGAAGAGGTCTGGGAGATTTAGGAAGTACAAGTTGGGCAACGGAAAGTGACGAAGGGGAAGATACCAGAGGAGTTCCAGTACCACAATTGCGTCAACAGCAATACCAAGCTTTAGAAGGTTAGAATTAAAATTAGTAAAAAAATCTCAAAATAAATCATGAGTTTATAAAATTTAGTCGACACAATCATAAGTTTATATGGAAAAATTACAATTGTTTTTAATAGACCAAGATCGGGGTCTTGAAGCTTTGTCTCAAGTTATCTCACGTCAGAAACAAATTGCGACAGTAATTGGAGATGAAGTGGATTATCAAAATGGTAAACCGTAGTGTTTTTTATAGTAGTAGTCTCCATATAGATTTTCATTCTGGTTATCTAATCTACTCTATAATGATTTTCTGTACTCAATAGCAATAAATTGAATTTTTGTGGCTTTATAGAACTGATCGAGGACATTACGGACCATGTTGACAGAACAAGAGATCGTCTTGTGGGGGAAGAGGGAAGAATTAGAACCATTGATCGAAAAGACGCTACTTGTGGTAAATTATATATTTAGTTTAGTGGGACAATAATTATATTTTCTTAGTAAACCCATGAACAAAATTGATAAAATATTCGTTTTTCTTGCAGGTTATTGGACTGTGATAATTATTTTGCTTGTAGTCATAATTATTATAGCTCTCGTCTGAAACAGGATCCATTGCCAAAACAAGTATAAAACCGTCGCGTCATCGTCTCCGTTCTGTAAACATGTCAGGCTTAAGTTACTTGTTATTTGATGTAAGTTTTTAAAATGAAAAAGCTTCCGTAACTTAAGCTTGATTCAATAATTGTAAATCTTCAGATGTTTATACAAAATGTAATCCAATAATTACATTCGCTTTCTTAATAATGACTGATATAATGTTATGAAATGCGGGATTAATAAAAGCCGCTACTTAATATAATGGTATCAATGAACTAAGAATGGAACTACTTTCATTTTATCAATAATATACGAATTAACAGTTCATTTATTGGTACAAATACAAGTATATAGTCTTCAGATAGATATAATCCAAATATTCTCATTAGCTAATAATTTTAACTAATATATATAATGATTTCGGAATCAGTACATTTAAAATCTTATTTGCTTGATACAATTTAAACTCGTCCTATTAATTGGACTGAATGATTCAATCTGAATAATTATTGCAAGAAACACTAAGTATTCGATACAGAGAGTGCACTAATTTTTTGAGTAAAGAGACCCATCCATTGCTGGACTGCATCTGACAACACTAAACTTTGTACTTTCTCTGTAATCTTGATTATACGATCATAAACAGCCGTAGATCTAGTTTCAGTGTATTGAAACCACAAAGCGCAAGCAAGTACAGCCCAGTTATCCTTTTTAGATGGATAATGTTTCAGAGCTTTAAGAGCCGTAGTTGAAGCAGAACTCCAATTATTTTCTAATAAGTATGTAAGTGCCACTAATGCACATGTATCGAATGCAGGATCGCTGTCATTTTCTTGAATTTCAGAGGACGGTAGACTAAGGCTCAGAATTTTCATCACATTTTCAGCTTGAATAATGAAATTTCGAGGGACTGAAGGAGCAAAGTACTGGTTGTGATACATCAATATTACAGATGACAAATTGGTTCTTAGTTTGGCAATCGTGGGGAACATATGTATCAGTTTAAGTAAGGCATTCAATGCTGGTCGAAGTTGTCCCTGTAGAAGAAAAGTGTTATTTATTAAATTGACTAGTTATAGTTACATTACTTCTGAATGGTATAAGTATAATAGGTGATGATGTTTTACGCTACCTTCATTATGGCAGCAAATGATCTCATCAAGCCTAAATCAGCCACAAAATCTTTGTCGTATTCAAATGCTTTCAATTCTTGCAACACGGCTTCCACCAGAACGAGATCATTGTTCATTAGGCCAATAGAACATAACGCAAGTAAACCGTGTGGGTTCTTTGCACTGAAACAAGAGTAATTAGTAATTATAAATAGGTAACTTCATAACTTTACTTATTTTTACGCTTTTTATAGCAAAAATTCACAATTACCTTTGGAATAAAAATGTCTTCGCAGCTTCAACACCCGTGGTACGGTTCAAAACTAAAGCTACAGCTATTAGAGCATTCGATCTACCATCTTCTGTTTCAGCCATACTGTAAAGTTGCTGGTACAACTCGGAAGCCTTATTTAAGTCTCCAGCTGAAAATCAGTTTTGCATCATTTAGCAATGTTTTGGGAAACCTACATCAATTTATAATTATGGTCCTTACTTTTGTCACAAGTTAGAGCAGCATTGGCCAATGTTATTCTATCTAATGTCTTCAACTTCGCTAAAGCTGATTTAGCATCTGCATATCGTCCTAATTTCACTAAAACAGAAATCCGATTGGATCGAATGACATCCATGTCCTTTTCGGTCACAGAAGGATCTTTCGATGCATATTCCAGAGCTACATCAAAAGCTTTTAAGGCCGTTTCTTTCAGTCTATTCCAACCGGAGAGAATTCCTTTGACGTTATATGAATAAGCAGATGGATGACGTTCTATTGAATAAGAATTAAGATTAAAATGCAAAATTTGTACATTGAAACATTTTATGTAATGCAAATCCGAAAATTTTTGCAACAGAATAACTTACCAACAATTTTTCCTATTAAATCACCCGCTACATTTACAGCATCTAAGTGAACAATACTGTAGTCATAGTCTGATTCCCTGTTGTCTCCCTTTTGAGTTAGAGTTTGACAAACCCAGTCGGCATAAGCTATCACTGATGAAGGTGAAAGACTCAATTGAGAGGAATGGCGAAACAAATCCATCGCCTCTTTCGGTTGCAGAACTTCAGCCACTAAACCCTGAAATTTGCACAAAATAGAAGAATGATAAATAACGTTTTGAAAATTGAGTTGAAGTAATCGTGACTGTGCGCATAATAAAATATATTCCTAGTATATATTTATTTTATTAGTATGGGTGTAATACCTGCCCTGTCCAGCACGCTGCTAAAGTTGGCTCCACAGATTGAGCTTTTGCAAAGGCTTTATGAGACAGCATTAACTCGTTGTGCTTCAAATAAATCACTCCCAAGTTAGTCCATGCTACAGCATTATTGGATTCAGACAATAAAGATTTAATGAAAGAATGCTGAGCCAACTTATCATTTCCAGCAGCTAAATTTAACAGGATAAATTATCAACTTCATGTCAAATCAAAGAATTATAAATAGTTCAGCTTTCAAGGTAACTAAGCTTCTGTAATTGACTTACCATGCGAAATAATTCCTAGTATATTCCAATAAACGTGGCTGTTACTGTTTAGTGAAACTGCTTTTTTTGCACAATTAACTGCTTGCTTTAAGACATTTGTCTTGTCGTCCTCAGTAATTGTTGCTCGATAATAGTAAGAGCGAGCAAGGGAGTAATATACTGTGCTCACAAGACTGGTAGAAACTTCCTTATTGGATAACCCAGCATTTGCCAAGCTTAGACCCTTTATTAACGCTCTATTGCAGAAAGTAATTCAAAAATAAATTTTCTTAACGGATAAAAAAATGAAAGAAAATAGTCTGAATGTCTTTGCTAAACCAACCCTGTCCCAGCTTTAAGGAGATTGACGAGAGACACTTCAACGATAGGTTCGTCAGAAGCGTTTGGTTTTGTCTCATCTGGCTTATTGTTAATAAGGGCACTAGGAACTCGTATTTGGGTGTCCTTAGGAAGCACACCGAGAATATTTGTCAACTCTCCAATGATCTGCCAAGGAAGAATGCTTTGTTCGGACGAGAATTTTATAGCTCTAAACCAAAAATCAAAAGTTCTTTAATAAAAACTATGCAAGAAAAATTAATTATTGACTACTATCTTTAAATATTACTAACAATAAAGAACAATAAAGTATTCAATTCCATACCTTACTGCATGTAATAATCCTTCTTGTACGGCTTTTATTGCAGAAATATCCAAATATTTCTCTAAACTTTGAATTGCAATTTGAAGAAACCCCTTTGCAAGTTCCACTAAAACTGGGGAGTTATTTGGAGTCTCCTTCAACAAATCCTGCAGGGCTTCAACAGAATCGTCATATTCTCCTAAGGCTTGAAACACTACACCAATCTTTAATTTTGGGTACGTTGGATCCGCACCTAATCGAATAGCTTCTCTATACGCATTTAATGCTGCCGTATAGGATCCTCGTGAGAAGTATGCATCAGCAAGGGATTCCCAGATATGACTATTGTATAAGATTTGTTAGCGATATTAAGACATTGATACTGGACTTGAAAATGATAAGTTATGAAATGTAACTAAAACGTACCAGTCTGCATGATCGGTGCGTATTGCAGATTGCAATGCGACAACTGCTTCATTGGCGTCTCCATTATGTAAATGAAGCAATCCTAGTCTCACCCACACCCATTTAGAATTAGCTTTCCGAAACTGTTTGGTAGCCTTTGTTAAGAAGTCCTTATTTTGCTTGTGATCGTCAAGGCTGGCATACGTATCACTAAGAAGAGCGCCTACATCTGGAGTTGGAAGAATATCATAAGACTTTTTATAACATTTAGAAGCTGTCTGCGTGTCATCTTGCATATTGTATATGTGTCCCAAATATTTCCATGGACTAGGATGGTTATTTCCAGTAGTGGTTTTTGTCGCCTAAAATACAAACATACATAATATAAGGTACACAATTGATGCATGAAATATATTTTTGAATGACGGAAGTTATTCATACGATTCGGTTTGCCCCACCTTTGAAAATAAATCTCCAGCCAAATTGTATTCCTGAAGACGATAAACCAATTCAGCTGCTTCAAGAATCAAGTCAAAATTATTTTGATTATTCGGTTCAGATACATAATCAGAAATAGATTTAACTATTTTAGGAACATCGTCTATTGCAGAGGGTAATAATTTATACAGCTGCAATCTCCAATCGTTTACGCTGATGTCGTAACTGGACAGCAGTTTTTCCAGCGCACCGAACTCACGTTTCTTCACATGAATCATAGCTTGTAATTCTACTACCTTCTCGGAAGCATCCAAAGTAGGATTTTCTGATGTGATCTATTAAATATACATAATATGTTTATTGCGAAATTAAGATTACTAGAAAGAAACATTTTGCTATTTCTTTAAGATTGGAAAAAGTTACATTAGCATTAATATTACCACATCCAGTAAGTTTTGAGCTTTTTCCGGGTCAATTTCTATTTGCGATTTCACAGACAAAAGTTTAAACTTCAGTTGCGCTGAATCTATACTTTTTCTGATGGCAGTTTGACAATCTTCATACGCTCCCAAAAATTCTCCTACCTTTAATTTGCATGTTATCATCAATTCCACAGCGTACAAATTGTAACTAGACTCAAGTCCAGTTTTAACCCAATTTATGGACTCACTGACACTATTCTTCACATCACATAAATATTTGCCACGGGCAAAATAACCGTATGTGGAACTTGGGTGCAATTTAAATAATTTGTCTGTTATAACATCCATCGAGTCCACTTGGTCGTTGGCTTGGTTGTCCATTGGTATAACGAGTCGTTCTTCCAGATACAGGCGACATATCCATTCCATTGGTGAATAGTAGACATTCCAGAGGGATTTCATCCCAAGACAATGTACATTTAATTTGTCATAGTCTCCTGCTCTATACACTTGACTAAAGTATTTCCGGTACATGTCTTCTTTAGGTTTAGGAGCTTCGGTAACTATAACTTCTAAAGCAGCAGTGTACAATTTGTCGATATCTGGAGCTCTTGTGTCAGATTTGCTTGTGCCTAAGATAGAGACTATAACGTTTGCAATCTCCAAATTAATACCTACTGTGCGTTCAAGACGCATAAGAACTTTTAACGCTTGCACTAACTCCTGATCAGCTATTAAGGCATGTGCCATTTTCAAGTAATTTTCTATATACTTTTGCTGATCGTTCCTAGAATTGAAAAAAATAACTTTATTAGGTTAACATGTTCTCTCACATTATAGATTTAAAGCTTTATAGATTTAGTGCAACAGTGACCACATTGAAATGATTATCGTTTGCAATGTACAACATACTTTTCGAAATGAACAGCAACTCGTTTATATGCGTCCAGAAGGTCAGGGTGGGATTTAACATTTTGTTTTTCATAGTGTTGAATAATCCCTTGCCAAGCCTTTATCTGCTTTGGATCAATAGCAATGGCCTTCTTATAACATTCTAATGATTGTTGTGATTTCCCCAGTTCTTGGAAAGAAACACCTTGAAGTACCAGTGCCAAATAATTATCCGGCTCTTTTTTCAAAACGGCCTTTAAAACAAAACCAACAGTATTATCATCAATAATTTATTAAAATAAAGACATACGAATTGATACGATACAAATTTAATAATAAAATTCACTACCTTGCATCTTAAAACCGCAGTGTGAAAGTCCCGTTTATTGTAAAATTCACGAGCTTCCTTCATCAAGACTTTGGGATCTTTAGGATCCATTTTCGTTTTTGTTTAGAGATGCAAACAGTAAATGTAAAATACAGGAAACAGGACAGTTAACATAAAAACGATAAATTATCTGTTACAACATTCAACTGGAACTTGTCTCCTTTCTGGCAAAGTGTCTTTACGTAAAATCCAAGTCCAAGTGTCAATGAAGTTGGGAACTATGAAATAAATAAATAAAAATTTAATCAGTTCAGAAACAAAAAATTAAGTTTCACTTGAATCATGCTTATTTAGCTATCATACTGAAATTAATTTACATATCAAATAATTTATAAAAGTTAAATATGAGTATATTTACAAAATTTTACACAAATTCTTTACCTTTTGTTTCGGTTCATGTAGTAGAAATGATTCAAACCAGTCTTCCCGAACCGCATTTACATTTGGCAATTGTGATTGGATAGAAACCTAAGAACGAAATTGCATTAGATTCAAAGTCCAAGTCGACGAAGTTTGCAAACACACGAGTTTTGCTTGCTGTGCGATTGCGGTTTGCTGTTTGTGTATGTGAATGATTGTTCTGCTGGAGGTGTTAAATAAACACTCTCTGGGTGTAAGTAAAGGCAAAGGTGTAATCTGCTGTAACAACTAAAGCTATTTAGATTAGAATTTTTGTTTACAACTTCACCTTTTGTTTGCAGTTTTGTTTTGATCTTCTTCAATCCATTTCTCATTCTTTCTTAATACGTCGTTCTCTTCGTATCTAGTTTTTAGCTCTTGTGTTTACTGAACAAATCACTATTAAAATGCCGATTCTGACCACCATCAATACTCCGGACTTTGATTTTGACAGTAAGGAAAACAATAATATTTGTGAATTTGTATATAAGAGCATAATATACCATTAGTAATTATTAATTAATCTCATTTTACATTTAAGGTAAGGAGCCATGGGATGCAGACGCATTTATGTTGATTCCATTTGAGAAAACTCAAATTCTTATGCCCGAATCTGCTGCCGTATTAGGAGTTCAAGCGTTCTTGAAAATGACACATTTGCCGTATACAGTAAAGAGTGTTCACAATGCGGTCGACATCAGCCCTAATGGTAAAGTAAAAAGTAAATATGCCCCTGTGCGTAATCATTTGTTTAATAACTGTTAATGATGGTGAAGGATCGGCATTTAAAATTAACGTTAATTAAAACCATTTTGCTTCTAGGAAAGCTCCCGGTTGTAAAATGTGGAGCTTACGTCGTTTCTGAAATGGAAGGAGTGGTGCAGTTGGCACAAGCTAAAGGAGTTAGCATGTCAGCCCATTTAAATGCTGCTGAAAAAGCCGACCTTAGAGCGTACATGTCCCTAGTCCACAATGTTTTGGGAAATGCTATGCTGTATTTTACGTGGCTTGACGATCAAGTTTATAATGACATAACCAAACATCGCGTGGGCTCAACTTATAATTTTCCCCTTAAATATCTTTTCCCCTGGAGTCTTCGCCGTAAAGTTCTGTCTCAATTACATGCATTGAAGTGGGCACAAAGACAGCCGGAAGAAGTTTACAAAGAAGGTACTTACTAAACATTGAATTCTGTAAATATTTATATCGTTATCTTAAATACTAATCTAAGAAGATAAAAATACCTGCAGTAAAAATGCGAAGTTAGTCAATTCAGAGTGAATGAAAATAAAAAAGCTATTCTTAATTGCGATTTGCGTCACTAAACGTAAAAATAGCTTGCATTGATATTGGTGCATTAATATATTGTTGTTTCCTGAAAATGATATGTCATTGAAGAATGACTTTTTATGTACTTACTACCCCCGCAAAAACAAAAGAATGTCTTTGAGACAGCTTCCATGTCAAGTTGTAGTTTGGCGATTGAACTTGAACGTTAATAATGTTTTGGATTAACTCGTGTATAACGCTAATCTAGATTGGTATGCAAAAAATGTAATTGCTTGGCCTTTGCGATTTGACATACCTTTCTTTATTTTTTTATAGTGGAAACGTGTTTACTTGCACTCAGCGAACGGCTAGGAGAGTCGGAGTATTTTTTCGGAGCATCGCCTACTGAGCTGGATGCGTTAGTGTTCGGATATTTATTCACCATGATCACAACCCGTCTACCAAACCCACACCAACTAGGTAACTTAGTCAAACAAAATTCTAATCTTATTAGATTTTGTCAGCGACTCGAACGAGAGTTTTTCAGTTCTAGTAGTTAAAATCAAAATTGTAAACACAGTATATGACACTTTAAACGCAATAGAGCCACTTTAAATTGTAGTCTGCTTATGAATTAATCAAACGCGGTGTAGCAAAAGCCCACTTGTAATTACGTATGTCATAAATTAGACTAAAGTAAAGTTTGTCGAATTTATGCAGAAGAGCAAATAAATAAATATGAATCCAATACAAGAAAATTACTTTGAGTTTGATTGTGGCTTTTATTAATTAATTTTATTCCGAAATAACAACACCTGGTAGCCGACCTTCGATGACTTGATTATTTTCAACAACTTGTATGCCGTTAACCCATACCCCCAGTACTCCGTCTGGAGTCAATGTAGGATCATCGAAAGTCGCTTTATCCATGAAATCGCTAGTGAAGAGGACTAAATCTGCTGCCATTCCTGGACGCAGAATTCCTCTGTCCCGAATACCAAACCTTTGGGCTGTAAACGAAGTGGCTTTCCTTACAGCTTCTTCCAACGGCATAAGTCCATCTTGCTTTGCTAATCTGCCAATTACCTTTGCAAAAGACCCATACATTCTTGGATGAGGTTTCCCTCCCGCTCTTGGAATACTGTCACTTCCAATCATATGCAATGGTGACGAGAGTACTTTGTTGTTGTCTACTTCGGATTGTTGAAACATAATTACGTTTGTTTTGCCTTCATCGGTCACCACTACGTACAATACAAGTTGGAATTCAGTCATGTGCAAAATGGAAGCTGCTTCTGGAATACTCATCCCTTCATATTGTTTCAATTGAGGTTCAATTGCTGAACTGATAACTACATTTTCATATCCAATCAAAGCAATTTTCGATTCCCACCCGGGTTCACGCCCACTCTCCGTAAGTTCCTGTAATTGCTGTCTGTAATCTGCATCTCCTAATTTAACTAAGAGGTCGTTAATTCCTCCTGCCATTGCTGAAGGGGGAAGAATTTGAAGAATGGTTGATGAACCAGCCAAATAAGGATACATGTCTATGGCGATGTCTATTCCTTCGTTTCTTGCATTTTCTATCATTTCCAGTGCTCTGGGGATTAAGATTTCCCAATACGGTCTACCTGCTGCTTGTAAATGAGAAAGCAAACCTTTGGCTCCACTTTCCTTTAAAACAAGCAAGAATTCTTCAATGCTCTCTAATAATGCTCCTTCATAGGTTCGAATATGAGCTGAAAGTAAACGGTCATGTTTTGCAATAACTCTGGCCAAACTTATCAGTTCTTCAGTCCCAGCGTATGCACTTGGAGCATACATAAGCCCCAATGACATTCCAATTGCGCCCTGTTCTAATTGTTCTTCCAACAATCTAGACATTTCTTCAATTTCTGCTTGAGTCGCTTCCCTGTGTGCATAGCCCATTACAGAAATTCTTATAGGACCATGTCCAACTAAGGACGCAACATTCAATCCGATTGAACTTTCCGTGAGCTTATTTTTGTATGAAGAAAAGTTCCGGAAAAATTGAGACGAATCAACTTCGCCCAGGAGAGATCGGAGATGAGTTTGAACTTCCTCGTTTATGTCCCCATTCGGGTAATTGGTAAATCCGCAATTCCCTGTCACAATTGTTGTTACTCCTTGCAACGTTTTGGAACTATGTACTGGATCAGATATTACAGCTACGTCATCATGAGTATGGGAATCAATAAACCCTGGAGTTAAGAAACTGCCTTCACCATCAATTACAACTCTAGCAGCTCCAATTTCTTCGACACTGAACTTCCCTATGGCTGTTATGTTACTTCCAATGATGCCCAAGTCTGCATTGTACGAAGGGGTCCCTGTGCCGTCAATTAAGTGCACATTAAGAATTACTGTGTCAAAATTAGTTTCCTGTGACATTATCACAATTGGACCGGGTCCTAGCAGAGATAAGAAGAGAATTGATAATGACACCAAAATGCCATTGACATTTCTTTGGATTTCCATCCTGAATATTAATTAGCAGATGCTACGCAAAACAATAATCTTATAATACCGTCATGGATGTTAATTCTAACTAAATCTTTTCAAGCAATTCGTGTATGTTATATATGCTTTATTCTTGACGGGTTATCATTATCAAACGAAGTCAAGTACAAGTACAGTCGGAGTTTGTTATATAGCTTATCTAGTTGTGTGTTATATTTTATGCTATATATATGCCACCTGTAAATTGCAGAGTGCAGAATCCTCTAAAGAGGATAAACCCAAGGACCTATATAGTATAAATTCGCCCATTAATATATTACATACTGACACTGACTAAGACTGGATCGTCCTTCATTTGCAATTTTCATTTATTGATTGTATTTTTGTAGTGTATGTATAACATCAATAGAGTAGAAGAATGCACATTTAAATGTGTATAGTGTATAGGAACGGCCAATTTTATTATCATAATATGCGTATTAGTATTATCATAAGTTAAGTATACCTCTAAACCCATTAAAACTTCGTACATTTACACAAGGGCATATTTAGAAGACAAACTCGGGAACCGGGGCTACCTCCAATTCTGTGAAATGTATAAGGTTGCAAATAAATCTTTCTTATTGTATAGGACCCCTCCAGATTTCTATAGGACCCCCATCATTATTTCCAAACCCTAGATACGCTCTGTGCATACACATACATATTTCTAGCTGCGGTTTTATAGGTAGGTTAATTAAGTAGGAAAACATAATAGGTAGCTAAACTACTATCTACGAATAAATGCCTATTCTAATTCCTTTCATTATCACAATTAATTTATAAAGTCCACATAAAAAATGACACTTGATTTCACATTCAATTATCATAAATCCCAATTGTAATAATATTTCTACAACTGATGTAACTAAATTCATTTGTAGTATACTATATATAATATTA
>JABASD010000653.1:0-63697 GCA_019776165.1 Pogonognathellus flavescens | reverse complement strand
ACCTTCGAAAAAACTGAAACCCAACCCAACCCAAATCGGATTGGGTTGACCCAATTTCTGGGTTTTGGGTTGGGGGCCGGCCTCTAGTGTGCACGTACAATAAAATCATGTACGAAACACTTTGAAGGAAACCATTTGAATTATTAGCACTGACTCTGTTCTTATGTAACTGTCCGACATTCAAAACATTCAATAAAAACTACTCAAGTCGTTCATCAGATTCAAAAAGATACCACTTAATGTAGCTATGTTGGAAAACGAAAGGCCGACATAACAGACATATTGCATTGCGCTATCGCTATCTTTTTTCACCAGTGTGAATTGCTTTCATGAATAATTTTTAATTAAAGCCTCATTAATTTATTATTTGATTGTATACAGGAATTAAATGACATTTTTATTTTTCAGGTTACTACTTATATTCTGTAAGCAACAATTTGTATTCCTTCAGTGTTCATTTCACTCATAGATTATGGTTGAGCAGAATGTACAGAGTATAACATGAAATTATTGACTAAAATGCATCTCAGGTCAACACTCTGAAAGCTAAAAGTATAAAGAACTTTTAATTGTTGCGGTGCACCTCAATGTTATTATCTGAATGGACTAGCAATGTTGCTATTATACAGACTGTAATAAACTAATTGTGTTTATTGAACTGTAAAACTGCATACCTATGAATTTCTTTGTTTACTACAGACTAAAAATATATATGGAAGTGCATAGTGTGTACGAGCTGGTAGCCTTTTATGGTTCTTTAACATTTAACTCTTGGCTACTTTCAAGTGGAAAGACAAACGAGTAGAAGTGAAACAAAGGAAATGACATTTAATGCACGTATTGCATCGATCTGCATAAAAGCATTATTGGTATGTTAATCCGTATTTTCTCTGGTTGATTAAACCTGGATTGATTTATGAAAATAGTTGAGTTTACCCCGCAATGACTTTCAGTTTGCCTCCAGGGAACAATAAAGCCAATTGAAATTCAGTGACCGAGTCTTTTATTGGTACTTTTAACTTGTAGCAACTAATCACACACGAAAATGCACTTACCCTTTTCAAATGTATTCAACTTCCCCGACGTAACTATTGACTGGTTTTATTTAGTAATAGCATGAAGTCTATTACATGACCAATAATGTTTTAGAAATAATTTATACACAACTGGTTTTTTGTCTTGGTTCTTTACTGTAGCTTTGACAACAACCTGGCTTGTTCAGCTCTAAACCTTACCATGAAATGCAAATGAACGTATTGATCAATTGTGTATAAGTAGAATAAACAATAAAAATATTATTCTGTGATGTTTTCGGCGTAATGACACGGATTAAAATTAAAAATTCATCTAAGCAAGCTGTATCGGATGGGAAACTTCTTGAAAATAATACAATCTACTAATATTATAACTATATAAGTATAGTATAGTTACTAATAAAATCATCTTAATAATAAACGGATTGCATTTTGAGTGTCTCAACGCCATGAATGGAATCTACTAAAGTTACCATCGTAAACTTTAAGCAAAGTGAAATAACCTATCAACAAATGAATAGCTCCCACTTACTCAGCATGCATGTCTATATGAATCCCTTAGCTAGGTCATCAAAGTCATCATTATGGTATTCCATCACACGCACACCTAACACCTTCCACAACTAATAATGTACTTAATATTATGTAATATGTAAATGTTTTTTTCCTAATATCGTCTGACTAATTCGTGTCACCTCAAATAGTCGCATTTGTATGAACAGAACCACCTCACACGGAAAGGGTCCGATAAACTTTCCATTTTTCTCAACATTAGGAAGAAGTGACTATCCTAAAGAATGCCACAAGATCTATAAATAATGTAGTTATTTAGGTATTATTAAACAGCACTAATTACTCATTTCCAAAACTATTCATTTTCACGAACAATATTTATAGCCCTCACCAATGACCAAGTGAACGAATTGTCACACTTAAAATTATGCAATCAAGAACAACTTGTAAATTATACTTTGGTACATTGTACATGTGTTGGATCATTGCTAAATTTATAAAAAAATCGAAACACAAGCAATTCCGACGGTAATTTTACCTCATGAAGGGGAAATACAGGTAGTTCATGCACACATTTTTGAACACCTACTAGTATGTACTAGAATCTGCAAAAGATACCTTTTTGGAAATTGGCATTGCCCGTGGGACATTTCTAATAATGTCCCCACAGAAAATGTCCCACAGATTTTGGCTGTGTCGGCATTGCTAACAACTGTCCCCAGAGTCCCCACAGAAATTCTGAAGGAAGAAGGCTTAAATGAACATCAGCAAACATTTTTACGTCAATTTACCCGAAAAAAGAATTTTGTGCTCCACAAAATGGAATACTACGAGAAAACTTCGCGAATATTATGTGGTATATTTAGTGCATTCTCACAATTATGTACCACTCTCCTACATCCTAAATATCCTAAACATCTTCGGAAACCTTTTAGTAACATAACAAGTCAGTGAACTCTCACGACATCCCCGACACCGTTCATCAAACTCGCAGTCTCTCAGAGCACAACTCTACACGACACAGCATACAACTTCCCCACAGCAGCAATGGAAATCTGTTGGTGGCGGGACGATGTTCACTTGAAGTCATCCGACTGTATGTATTATTCTCATTCTATAACAAGACAAACAGTAGGATGACTTCAAGTGTCATCGTGGACCTCCCACTGAGATTTCCGTTTGCCGTTAAACCTGATTGTGAATTCTTTGATCACTGATTCAATGTTCAAGTTTCATCCATTGATACTAATTTCAGATTTTTAACTATCACAGTTTTAAATATTAATAACAACATTGCAAAAATCAAACTTTATCTCATTTTGAACGTTCTACTATTACTGCTCAACCCTAGTTGGTTTTTCAATACACTTTTTATTAATCGTGAAAATTTTCCTTTGCATCCCGTGAGAGGTGAGTTGACACAACTTTGATATATTTGATATTATATTTTTTTCAATTATAAATGATTTCTTATGCATCCATTCAATGTTAATGTTATATATCGTGGTGGGTGAGTGGGTTGTCTAATAAAGATGTGAATTATTGTTTTTCTTAGATGCCTTTTAAAGCTCGCTTTCCGGGCAAGTCCCAAAATAAGAATCCAGCAAAGCTTCGTCTGTCGTACAAGGACATAGGAGGTGCTCCAACCGACGATGGGTTCCAGGCGAAAATTGATGCAATGGCTGAGAATCTAAAAGTTTTTCGGAACAACTTCGGGAATGAAAACGACGACTCTGAGTTGAAAGGTTTTGAGGTTACCCATCCACTTCCTGTTGAAGCTAAAGAAAGGGCCGCTGTTTTACGGCAAGAAGCAGAAGCTTTAGCTAATGAACTTTCCAGCGAAGAACAAGTGGAATCTTCCAATTCTCTCAACGCGGTTTCGGAGCCGGAGAACATAATGAATGTGTCAACCTGCGTTTATGGACAACTCAGCGAGGAATGCTTTCAAAGTGTTGGGAAGATAAAAAGACGATCGACTGGAACACCTCGAAAGGATAAGTAGACCTACATCATTAATAGTAAAGCAGTGCACAAATTTCACCCAATTAATTATTTCAACCCTGTGAAAGAGGTACATCTTATATCCATGTATGTTTATTGCAGGTCTTTCTTGTGTACAATTATGTAGGCTTTGCTTTATGTATATTATGTATTCTGCCTAGTCACGAAATTAAATTCGTCTTCTTTCTTAAGACTGCACACTTACCATTACTCTCATTTTCATATTATCTTATTAATTTCAAAATGCTGAATATTGTTCGTGGTATTTGTACAGCTGTAATATTATGTTAGGTACTCATGTGTCATTCCAGCAGATACAGATATAGTTAGCGCATCTTTGTAGTAAACAGATGAAGCTGCACCATCATCATCATCTCTTCTACCCACATGTAAATTACAACTGCAACAATTCTTCGACAAATATGTTTTCAATCTAACATAGACCCATAACAAAAGCTACTAATGGGAATATTTTTATGTGTGACAAAAAGTGTGGCGGACGAAATGAATCACAGTTCATTAGCACATTGCTATTTGTCTGTGCAGTGTGCAGTATGCGTATTATATATTATTCCCTGTGCTTTGTGAAACATGAACATTACATGAACATACACAACATGAAAATGAACTGGATTTCCAAAAACAGAAAAATGCTATAAAAGTCTGTTGATTTCATTTGTAACAATGAGTAATGCATTGCAGCAATCGTAAAAGCATATAATGTGTTCAATTTGGAGAATTCTGGTTGGAAATACTGTGGGACATTGGACTACCTACGTGTTTCATTAAAGCACAAGTGGATTTGTGTTTAAATGCAATAGAAAATGATTTTTACTGCGGAACATGAGTAAATTATCTTTGTGTAGAGAAATATACAACCAAGATCGTTATACTGGTTGGACACTGCATGTTGCTTCCATTTAGGCATGTAGGTATGTAAAGGTAAAAGTTTCGAAGTAGGTAAGTAGCTCAACGTCACTTGGTTTGATTGTGTGTCTGTTTTTCTCTTGTCTGTCACATCTCATCACAGCATAAATACGATTACGTTGCATTGGCTTTTTGGAATGTGGTAACGTAACGTAACATAACGTAACTACACAAGGTAACTACTCACAATGAGCTGCCACACTCGCACTCTGCAGTAGTCAAATAAAACGCTGCCACTTTTCAACACAAGCTCTACACACCACTTTGTATTCTTTGAAACACATTGCACTTCTACTAGGAAAGCAACAGCCATATACATATTCTGTAATACTTTTATGTAATACCAATATAATTTGTCGTCTCGTGCACAGTAGCATTCTGTGTTCGCTAATAAGTGAAGTCGAATGAAATATCTGCGTCTATATACAGTTACTCTATGAAATGTATGCACAGAGTAACTACAGGACTACAGTATAAATAATATGTGTTATATACACACAAAAGTTAACTACACCTACAGAGCTATATCCAAAACCAACGAAATGAGATAATCTAAAGAAAGGAAAGTGATCGTGCATGAAATGAAGAGCTAATTTAATGCAACTAACTTTTAATTACTGTAAACTATATACAAAACCTAAGGTTTTTTACCTATTGATAATTCAGAATGTAATAAATAAATGTTTGCCCAACTAATTAAAGTTACAAGTGTGCCAGTAGCCACATAGTACAAAGTATGTACACGTGTGAGCTTTGTGGACAGTTTTAAATGTGGAATTTGACATGTACAAAAGTAAAATATTTTAGGTAGCTATTTATATTCTTACAATTATTGCATGTACTAATTATTGAGCAGAGTAAAAAAGAAATATTGAGTACCTGCGGTGGGTGTAATTATTATTATGTGTTTAAGTACATACGTTCATTATTGATTAAAATATTCAGTGTTAAGTTGGTAGGAATTCTTAGAAGTGCAATAAATAGTCCTGAGAGTGTGAAAGGTTTCAAATGATGATGATGTCACAAAAATTCTACTAATACCCATCGAACTTGATCAGAGTCTTTGTTTGTGTGCCAAAATGTAAATAAGTATTAAATGTAAGAATGATAATATTATATAGGTAAGTTTAAATATATTATAAAAGAAAGAAATGAACACAATGCATTAATCTGTCTACATGCTAATAGGCACAAAGATGTAAGAGAATTGCTACGAGCTAAACACTAAGATTGCATAAGATTTGGCATGTTTAATTTTTCATGGCCTCAAGGAAATCGTATATACAGAAAATAGTCGATTAAAATGAGAAATGACTTTCCGTTTTCAGAGTGTGCTCCAAGTATGCAATTACTAGTAATATTCTATAATTGTAAGTGTCAACTCAGGAGAAAATCTTCACGTTTCCAGGAAATTATCAATAAATATTATATTTTAAGCTCGCTGTTTAACTTTATTTATTAAACAAGAAAGGTTTGCTAAGTGGCAAATTATTAGACATACCCTTTAATATTGCAACCATTAACAGATTAACACACAATTGTATTCAAATCATCAAAGAAAATAATACTTGGAGTTACTCACTTAAAAAACATGAACGAACATTTCTTTGAAAAACATTCTTTTTCTGTCCGATAATTATAATTAGCAACTATTGGAACAATAACTTAAAGGAATGGATACTTGACTCGTGTATTTATCTCCATTGTTTTGAAACCCCGACTTGGACATAGTTACAATCTGTAGCATCATTATCTCAGTCATTTTAGGTTTTGCATGGATAAATTAGAAGTGCTACTTATATAGTTAAAAGTAACAATAATATAAACAACTCCCTCGAATTTAAGTTTTAACTATCAACTTGACAGTAAGATCTTCGGAAATCTTTTACAGTAAAATGTACGTGGCTTTTGTGGTATTGGATATGGTAGCAGCAATGAATTGGAAGTTTAGAAGAGAAAGGAAATGTGGGAAAAATCTATTTAAACACATAAAGAGAAGCATACTACCTACGCACATTTTGATATTGCATTACTTTTATCTATTATTAAGATTTTTCATTGTTAAGTTTTATTCAAGTCTGTAGTTACGGCCAGGCAAGCAGACTAGACACTTACATTCTCTTCTGCATCTTTTCTATACGAGGAATAATGGATTGCATAATAACTTCATGATGATTTGAATTGAATTTTTAACAATTATGAGATGAAGGTGAGCTATAGCAGTGCAAAGTCTGTATAAATAAATAGCCTTTCTTGATTCAATTATTAAAATACGATTATTTGTTCAAAAATTCTATCAGAGTCAATAACAAAGAATTGTTCATCCATCCAGTGAATACATTCAACATTGTGTGCCCTTAATAAAATAAATGCGTAAGTTAAATAGACATTTTAACTTGGCCCATTATTTGGACATTCTTCTTTTACTATAATAATCTTTTTTATAATATAATATTACGTACTAATAGAATTATTTGGTATAGTTTAGGTGGTAGTCCAGTCAGGGGCGTACCGAGAGGGCACGTGCCCTCACCAAATTCCGGAAAAAGGAGCCTTCGGCCGCAAATAACCCCTTTTTTGTGTGTTTTTTGCGGTCGTGCTCCTTAAGTGCAAATTTATTATGTCGTGCCCCCCAAACCGAAGTCCTGGGTACGGGCCTGAGTGCAGTATAATATGGTTGGTGGTAGTGGTGGACTTATTGTATAACGCATTGTTACAAAAATTTGGCCTGCCACTGCTGTAGTTCCTTTTTGTTACGGTTTATGGCTAAGAAATTCTTTTTGCAGAATTGAATAAGTAGTCTTTCAAGACCAATATGATTGTGTATATATGTATTATTCAATTCATTCTATTTACTATAAACTCTAAAAGGCTTTAATCATTATTATTTTGGTATTTTGTGATGCTTGTTGGGCACTTACATGTAAATGGAAATTCTGTGCACAAAGACTCTTAAGTCAAGGTAAACTTTTAAAGAATTAAGATACGTATCTACAACTTTGAAGATTCGTGATTTATTTTCAAGCCGAGGATGAGTAATCTCATCAGGGCCAGTTTATTAACAAAACCTAGTTGCAATACGACAGTTTTCGTTCGTCATTATATTATTATGCATCGGGGTTACAAAAGAAGGTTTTTAAAATAGTTCACAAAGAAATAAATGCTTTCATGGATATTTATTTGATTTCGTGCGCAAGGGATTTAAATGTTTCACATTTCATAATAATAATATAAAAACATCATACATTATAATCGCTTCTCATGTTTGACTTTCAATATTTTGCAACACCTATATAGTAAACAAATCTAACGTAAAACCGCGGAAAATATTTTTCCAGTCTCAACAAACTCTTAATATTCATTTCAAGCAAACGCAAGTTCATTAAACTGAATAATTAGGTATTCACAGCTGTAAATAGTAAATAACTTTAAATACACTCATATATTTTAATATTAGTATTCTCAATTTCATGAGGCATAGTAAAATTTCCCTTAGTTAGACATCTGAGAATCGAATTAGTAATTAGTAATTTTTTGTATTTATTTAATGCTAAATCTCAACCAACCTAAATATTAAATACAAGAAAATAAATGCAATAAACAAAAATATGAGCAAAACCTATTTGGAATTTAGAATGAGTTATTTTTACAACTCGTCAACGCTTATAGAATTGAACAGTAGTATAAAATTGTCTGTACATGATGTTTAGCATATTTTATTGTTATAAATGAAGATAATGATTCTTTAAATGAACATGGGGCAGCTTTGATGATGATGCTAAATATATTGACAGGGAAAGTGCTAATACTCTCTCACTAGCATAATAAAAATGATAGTTTAGTGCTATTACACGTCCAAGTGTGCATCTGTGCTACTCACACAGAGATTGCGAAGGAAGGAATGGTGGTTATTATTTGTGAGGTACGTAATACCTATGAGAGTGGTTATGAAACTATTAGGACATTATATAATATGACAGGAGTCTCAGCAAGGAGTATCACATCACAGGGAAGGGACACAACAAAACACAACTCCTGACTACCACAATTGAATCTGCAGCATTTTAGTAGTTCCTGTTCGTTAACATTAACAAGTGTGTGAAATGGAAAGCACAATAATATTATTGAATGTAACAGAGCTAACATTACGTACAATTGAAAGGATAGACTACAATTAAATTTAATATCTCTCATTCCCATTGTAGTTGCAGATTGACTGACATGCTATGCAATATGCATATGCATCCATTACATTACATCTTACATTTATTAACGTGTTTATGTGTTCTTTTCTTTTTTAGCTTCGTGTACTAGTGCACATATTATAGGCACACCAGTTTTTAAACTACTACCTTCGACTATTCCATATCTACTACCAACACAATATTATACACACACATCCTCGTCATTTTCAAATAACCATCGTTATCATTTATGCGTATTATCATGACTAACTCATTCGGACACAACCTGAGATTTACAATTACTTTTGAGTGTTCAGTCATTATCATTACATTTACGACTACTCGCCTGCAGCTTTTATATTAACACTATAAATTATTTTTATTATTGTCGTTCGTGCCAATACTGGTAGAAGATTGGTGAGACAACTCTAATGAGATTATTTATTTGATTGCATATGTAATTGCTTACTTCTACTTACAGTTTGTCTTAATGAAAAATCTATACGGCGAATCATCAATTTGCATTAGGTAAGCCTAAATAGCGCTGTAAGGTGTAATTATTAACAAATAACACCAAATGACCAAGTTTTCTATACCTTTAGTATAAAACGATGATATAAACTATCCGTCCCAAGAAGAGAGAGGTAGTATATAGTAAAGAATTTTAACAAGGAGCTGTGTAGAGCTGACATGAGAGTGGTGGTGAGAAATATGTGGATGTGAGGGAATTAAACAAAGAAAATAACACAAACAGACTGGAAAATTATTATTTATTTAGGTTTTGTGTTCCATCACGGTAAATAGATTGTAAAAATACAAGTTTGCATCATATCGATGCCATCACAAGACAGAAGTCACGAATTAGTGTGTCTTTAGTATGAAAATCACGTCCAGTGCATTATTTGCTTCTCATGCAGACACAAAGATGTACACAGTTCAGTTCATCGTGAGATTAAAGAGTGAATAGTGAATACACCTAAATTAGCCATTGAACAAACTCAGATAATATTTCCCCGTCTGTTTTGCAAACTATTCTCACTTCTCCAAACGTGTTTCTCACATTACTATCAAAGTTAAAGTTAAACAACCCCATTGTCATAAATTGTAACAAGTGTCTTTGTTTACCAATTGTTTAACCAGTACCTAACTCTTATTGTAAATTGAATTAAAAGTAATCGAGTGACAAATGCTAACAATTTTTCTTTCTCATAGAGTGTAGACATTATTTCTGCAATACTCAATACACCTTAGGTCTTCTGGCCAAACACGCAGAATAATTATTTATTTTCTGCGTTATGTATGTATGAACGTCTGATTTTTTAATAAATCTGAATCTGTGGGTCTATTCACCCTAAATTACAAACAAGATACAAATCACGCCCTATATAGATATTAAATAGACAAATTATTGTCTGTTGTCGTTGCATACATGTACTAAAATGTTTCCTTTCCAATTTTGAAATATGTAACCATAATTTCATATTTAATTACAAATTATTGTACAGCGACTAACATTAATTCGTTTTTATTTCAGGTATATAGTTTATTTCAGGTATATAGTTTCTTTCTGAAAATTCAATTAAAAGTAAGATTCCTCAACTATTATTGTATAGCATTTATATCTAAAATACTAAAAAACTGTTTTGCGATAATATTTGCAGTTGTAGTATTACTCATAGCATGCAGTCACCCTCACATGACAAAACAGAGCCTAAAAAAGCATATTATGCCAATAATACTTTGCATGGTTTTAAATATGCGAGTAACACTATCCCTGCCTTGTTTCAATTACTCATTCATATTCATATTTGTTTATAAATAAACATTATATAATACAAAGTACAGTTTCCTTAGTTAGTCTAATTACAAGGCTGAAGTTTCACAGTCACATACTAGTCAATTGATGTCAGACAAACACACAGTCATACATTATGTGTTTGTGTTCTATTCTATTTATGCTACAGCCTGTTTCATGTTACATTACATGATATAATTTTATACTCACATGCAATTTTAAGGTTTATAATACTTGATTAAAACTATGTACTCCTTCAATACACTGTGGCTGTTAATAGGAACATCAGGTAATAATAAAATGTGCAAAAAGATCTTTCGACTCCCTAGTCACGATCACGAGCAGAAAGTGAATGCAAAAATGACTAATATTCTACCTACATTGCGGTTTTGCAATATTGCAATGTCCTTCGTTCTTCGTCAGACTTAACCAGGTCTACTAGTCCTAGTCTTAGAAATAATAATAAGGTACCCTGAATAAAATTAAATCGTTTCACTGCCAATTCCGAAATATTCTGAACAACCAACACCAACCCACGGCTATATTCATCTGCAAATAAAAGGTTATTTCTTTGTTGTAAACAAACTCTTCAAAATGTTGATGACAATTTCTTATATTTTATTTATTTAGCTTCTAAATATTTTATAACTCATTTAAAAAACCATATTTTTGATTTAATGTACAGAATTTAATCCTTGAAAACCAATTTTAATATTTAAAAGTGTTTAAAAATCCTTAGGATTGGAGGAAAGGTTTTGTATCATACTAATTCAAGTGTACCATGAACCATGCCATGAACAAAAACATTTCTTTCATAGAGATGCTGTAATGTTGTAGCCAGTAGCGTATAGCTATGTGATGTAACGGTGTTCAAGGAAGAAATGAATTTGTTGCTGAAAGAATCCGCACACCTGAACGCCCTCACAACAGAAATGATGGTACGAATCGCCAACGATCTCTTGAAGCTCCTTTCTAAAACCTACAGAGGACACTCAAGGCAAACCACAACATGATAAACCACTCTTACCGTCTCTTAAGATTTAACTTTGCCTATGCAACCACAAGTACAGCCGATTTCGTCTCACCCTCACAATTAACACTGTCTACCGTATTTACTTTGGATTGTATGTAGGTAGTACAGTAGTCTAGTAATGTAGCTTTAGCTTTAGTCGTAAAGCAGCTTAAATAGTTTTCTCCACTAAAAAATACAGATTTCACATAAATCTCTCAAACACATGGAACGGTTAGAATAAAAAAATGTAATATTATTTCATGAAAATTGTTGTCAATATAAAATATTTGTTATTGTTATTGAATCTCCCCATAAGATTATATTTGGAGCACAGAACACAGTTATAAAAAAAGTTATTTGGAGAAATAACTTTATTGAATTAAAACTATTTTCATATTCAAGTTTTGCATTTCAGATTTGAACTTTCAATGAAAATTGCATAATATCGCCCACACGCTGAACAATTACGCGTAAAAAGTGTAATTAATACTCATGGTGAGTGTCATATACACTATGATGGATTATACACGTTCATTTTGCAACTTGTTGATAATATGTTGATTAGTAATTATGACACTATTATTGCACAAGTGCTAAACAATTAACAAAGACGGAGGTAGGTAGACCTGAAGGTGTTTGTGCATAAAAATGTAAAAGTGTAACGATTATTGTATTAAATAAACACAAATGCGTTCAAGTCATCAGTGAAGTGCAAAATTAATTTTTTGCATTCATTAAGGTTAGTGCTGCGTTGAGCGTAATTGTATCATCGTGCGTAGCCCTCGTGTGTGTGTGCTGTACTTTAAGTACTCAAGTAAACGTTAGATACTTTACTGTTTTCTTATTTACACTAATTGCATTCACAGATATTATGGTGTCTGTGTGAACATTTTTGAGAAAATTAGTTCGTATGTAGTTGAA
The DNA here is from genome assembly GCA_019776165.1 of Pogonognathellus flavescens. Classification (NCBI taxonomy): domain Eukaryota; kingdom Metazoa; phylum Arthropoda; class Collembola; order Entomobryomorpha; family Tomoceridae; genus Pogonognathellus; species Pogonognathellus flavescens. Next base: position 51,310 of record JABASD010000653.1, on the reverse strand, counting down.
CTCATCCGCCAACTTTTACACGCCACATCCTTAAACAATTCTAATTTAACTTTCCACCTTGTGAATTTTAAAGATGAACATTAATTTGCTCTTCCAAAACGAATCCTTATGGCATTAGCACTATATACAACGACTATCACAGTTATATTTTCCATGACTCAATTATATAAAGCTTTTGATAGTAGTACTGTATTTTGCCATAGTATGTGTACTACTACCTATTTACCTACGGTGTGGCCACTGTAAGTATTAAAATTTGTATATGTAAGGGTCTGCTCGTGGATATGCTACTTATAATAAAATTACAACGTGTTAGTTGAGTTTTGCGGATGGATGATGGTGAGAAAGAGAGCAAAAGTTGAAAGTGCGTGCGAATCCAATAATTACATTTTCCATTGCTAATTGTTGCTTAGTTAAGTATTGTAGCTTTAGCTTTGGCTAATGCATTATACTACAATTCATACCACGATCCTGTAGCACATGACAAAATTATTAGTGTAAAAATGCAGAGCTGTAGTATTACCTACTTACAATAGTCAAGATAATATATATAAGTCTGTGTGTAGTACATATAAAATTAATGTGTCCACTTTGGTTTGTTAATGCGCGAAGTATCATTGTCTTTGTACTTACATGCATTGCTACTTATAAATGCGATATGATTAAGTAGTATTCGTAATCCAGTCTTCTTTAGCAATCAGCAAACTACATTCATACAGTACGATTATAAATTTACATTATTGCAAGTGAAATACTACCTACTAAAGAAGAACTCAATAGATAAACGGAAGAGTGCAGTGAATAATTTTATGTGCGTAAAATGTAGTAATTTTAAAAAGTCGATCTTTCTTTTACGCTATCAATAATATGTAATTCATAGACTCATTGCCAGTCGCAGCTGCAAGAAAGATTTGAGTTGTTACAAAAACCATTTGAGTAAAACTCGATGCTTCTCATCCACACATTTGAAATGAAAGTAAAGGAGAAGAGCCTGCTAAGTTCGAGTGAAATAAAATAAAGTTCACTAACCCATCGGCTTAGATATTTTGATGATGCATGAAATGATATTGCAAGTTTTTTTTTACGGCTTTGCTTTATTTTTCACGACTTTGCTTTGTAATATCAAGAGATGTAATATTTTTACATATCATTACAAGTACACCTCACATTTTTGTACCGGTGTTATTTCATTTCAGGAAATTAAACTAATTTACTAAATAACTCGAACAGAATCCACAAAATTCATGTTTCACGTGAATGTACAAATATGAAGTGGTGCTGCTGGTATTAAAAAGTATTTGACTAGAAGAACAAAGAACTGATAAAGGTTTTACACTTCACCGCTCCCGTATATATTCTTTCAAGCAGAAGACACACCGACACATAAAACTCAAATCAAAGAAGAATATAAAAACGAATGCTTGCAGTAAACACTGTAAAAACTTGATGTTACCATATATTTTACTGTAGAAATTCTACAAGTAAAACGCATGAAATTCAATCCTGGGAAATTCCTGTCGGTATCATAGGTACTTTACTTTACACTCATTCTACGCCACACAATATCCATTTCACGTCTCTCTCTCTCTCTTTGCTTGAATACTTGTAATACATGCACCCCTGTCCAGTTAAGTAGAACTCGCATATTTTGGAGATAGTGTAGAAGTAGTCGTAGAAGAGTCCTATATGTAAAAGAGTACAAGGTTGCTACGAAGGAGGATACTCCAATGGCCACGTCTCTGTGTAATATATCTGCATGTTAAATCAAGTCAAGCCAATAAAGGAATCCGTTGTTTCGTAATCACGACACGACAAAACGCCGGCTGTGATCACCGAATAGAACAATACATCAGAAAAACCAAGTTAAAACAATTGGTTTATGTTCCATCATTTTCCAACATGCAATGCAACATTTACCTTTCATCGTTCCTTCTCTCATCCAGTTAGAAACACATTAATAAGCCAAATACACACACAGCAACAACCCGAGTCTCAAGTCAGCTTAACTTCTACGTACGACTACTACGCTATGTAGTTCTGCTTTTATGTAAAAGGATGAATGATGATAATATAGAATATCAAATGGCATCCTGTACTTTGTGACAAACTCATTTGGCTTCATACTTAAGTTATGATGATGTCTATAAAGCTCTATGCTCAGCTCTTCTTCCCTGAGAGTTCAGATCAAAATCATTCCACACACAACAACCACTCTGTCAAACAGCTCTTTGCCTCGTATTTTGGTACAATTCCTACCTGGCAAGTCTTTTCTCCGTCGTTACAACTGGGACATCCAATACCGGTAAATACCGGTACTACCGAATACCGGCATTCAGTAAGAAGAAGTAGAGCCAATACCGTACTATACTACTATTACTTGTATATCCTTCTACCGAAATTACGCTAAAATTAATATATTATTATTTAGTTGTTAAAAAGCTATGATTTTAATTTAGTATTACCTTAGTGTAATATAATGTACTAATAAACTATCTGTTAATTCTTGAATTAAATTCTTGCAAAATACAAGCATATTCTCAGTATTTTCATGTATTTAATATTTTCGGTATTAATACCGGTATTAACCATGCTTTCGATACCAAAAATACCGGAATTGCGAGACCCCCACGGTATTACTGTAGCTGCCCTAGTCACAACTATTTCTTACTCTTCATGTGATATAAAATGTCATTTTCCCTCTTGACATATCCTTTTCATGTTTTATTTTCATGCATGACATTTATTCATTAGATACGAGATTTCCTGCAGCGCCTTCCTTCCTTTATCTCCTAATGGCTATTCTTTTTCTGACTCTGTGCTTTTAGTCCGCCAAAGTAACAACTTCGGCATTTAAACGCACAGTCATAATTAAGAATACCTGCATGAAATGATGTGGTGACGGAGTGATAGTAATAAGTTTATAAGCGATATAGGAACTATTTTATAGAACTTATATTATAGGTGTGATATGCTGTCATATTATTTTAAGGTGTTGTGCATAATAATTATAATGAAAGTCCCCTGAAGTCATTTAAGTCAAGATCATTGCTACACAAGGACAATACGCAGCATTGTATAATGTAATTTAAATGAATTATATGACCAAAGTGTCTAATTAAAGGTTAAATCAGTGCAATTATGCGTCTTAGTTGCTGATAACTGGAAAGGAGATAATAAATATTAACTAGATATTTACTTTGTATATAGGTGGTAGATTTTGTAGCAGAGTTAAAGCAAACATTTATTTGGCGGAGTCTTATAACATTTTATGTAATATTCCTTTAACAGGATTTTGTGCGTTGTTAGTATAATAATAATAAATATTATGCAGTACAGTTAAGTCTGATAAGTCCATTTACACGATAAAAATATTTTACTATTGTAATAAACGTGATCAAACGTGCTTCTGCTGTATCGCACTATATACATAAATTTTTTAGGACTGACTGGTAAGATTCAGAATGCTGATTGCAACGTATATAAGCGCATACACTAACAATAAGGTTGATTCCATAGTGCACAAATACATAATATGCACATGAGTATTCAATTCACACACTTTTTGTATCTCACAAGTTTGTGCAATGTATCAGAACGTAAATGGATGACTTGGCTACATTTTTACTGTTATTTGAGACTTGAGAGTGGTATCTAAGAAATTGATCAGCATAAAAAGAGAAAGTGTGGTACAATAATGCTCATGTAAAATCGGCCCAGTCTCCGCGTTGTTGTTGGGAAGGGTGAGAAGAATTCCACTGGCAAACAATTCATTGCTATTATTAACACTATTTCCATTTAACATTATTCTCAATGGACTTCACTTTTAGGGCAATGATCAAACAGTGAAAGATATTCAATTGTACAGAAATTTTCATCCCATTATTTCGTCGATGAACTACTGCACTTCATCTGATGCAATTAATCAGTTCAATCCATCAGTATATTGCTCAGGTCATCAAGCCACGTAAATTTTCACAGTTCTCTCTCTCTCATCTCTTAATGCTAATTTTAATGAAATTATATTACACGTGTACCTAAACATGTATTTATAGTGTTAAGATATTTCTGACAGTACCTTCTATTATACATTCCACAGGGTGTAGATGTAGATAGGAAAGGGTGTATTTCTATCTCATTCCTTTGTGTCACTTGGATTTAACGAGAGGTTTTTATTATTTGCTTCAAACAGGTGCGGCTAAACCCGTGTATTAAATATAGTAGAAAGGTAGACGCATTTAAAAGCATTTTGTAACTGTACTAAATGCTTTATGCAAAGCCATCTATTTGTATGCATGTAGAAATGATAAGAGGTACATACACTAACAAGATGTGGACACCATTTTTACACAGTGACTTAATATTTTGGAAAGTGTATGAAAAACAATTGTTAAAAATATTAATGTAATCAGTGTAGTCAAAAGAATTCCATTATGCCAAGGAAATGGAATATTGAATTTCAGAGCAATAAATTTTTGAACAGTTACACGATGAAACACATTAGAGGTACATAGGAGGTACGTAATAGAGTTGGTTTTATTCTATGCGTAATGTATTAATTTATATGCATACTATTTTGTGGTTATGTTATTGAAATCGTTTTCAAATGTTTTACTGCAGTGTTGGCTTTATCTGCATATTATAGTGTACAGTACGGTTAAACAGAATTGATTTTCTCTTCGAGACGGCGAGTTTAAAGGATCAATTTGCTATAAATGATATAAACCAGTAGGGAATAACATAGGGCAAGCGGGATTTACTTGATATTCATGAAATCCCAAGTTTTATCTGATGGAAAATAAAGTTGGCCTTAAGTCAAGCTTTACTCACAGTCAGTAAAACTGATTGCACATTTTAATGCATATTGCGTAAATATTGAAATCAAAGGTTTTCTTATCGTATTATACATTCTGAAATTACTTATCTACTGTATAAGATAATGTCTTGCATTTAATGTGGACATAACACAATAAATTGTGTGTCTGTCATCGATATTATGATTTTACGCTCAAGTCTTGAGATTCTGTGCGACATTTTCAAACAATACGTGCAGCTACTATCAAGTCCAGGAGAATCTACTCATTCTCACATAATTATGACATTTTTTCTTGTCCATGAAAAAAACTCTACCTTTAAATCTTCCTTTACTATGGAAATATTCTCAGAGTATTTCCAATAAATATTAGAAGCCTTATGACATTCAAGTCATTCTCTTTAGTCATAATCGTAATATTATTTGATTACTATAGCTGTTGGCTAAAAAATTCATTGCTGTTTTTTTGCCTTCTTCCTGTGTAATCTCTCTTCACGTGCATTCATGATTTTATTATCATTAGGAACATAGCCAGAGCAAACTTTAATGCTCAGCACAGCAAACAATGATGAACGTAAAACAAAACGGTGAAAATTATGTACACGAAGAAACACATAAAAAAGAATGCATATATATTTTACTGTATATCCAGAAAATTGTTTCGTTTATCCTCCCCGTCTTTGATTAAACTATAACCATCCCAATCATAAATAAATAAATAAACGATTATGTGATGCATATTACATTCATCATATCCACGGCCACTACAAAAGATTCCATTATTACTTCAGCATTTAGACATACACATTTACAAGTGCGGTCACATTACATATAAAACGATAAACTGGTTTTCTTTTCAATGGTTATCTCACAATGCAATGGCGCAGAAAAACAGATTAGCAATTCTATATCGTACACTCAAACAATAAGATGTACAATAGAACTCGTGTAATAAACCGTTTCAATGTATGTAGTATGGATATAGTCAGAACACAAGAAAGATATAAAATCCTTACAGCAAGAACTAACTAAGCAATTCGAAAATGTAGGTAGAGGTAGTATAATAGTTAAAATATATGTGAGGTACTAACACAGGGGAAAAGCATAAATAATCTCTCGACTTAAGCCAATTCATTTCATAGTCCATTAAGGAACTAGATTGTTTTGTGGTTTTCGCGTTAAATGCTCAAGTGCGGAAGCCCCAAGGGCCACTTCTTTACGTCAGTTGCAGCAAAATAAAAAACAATATAACATAACAATATATAATGCTGACAGAAGGGAAATGAGCATAAAAACAAAAAGGAGGACTCAATGTGCTCATTGATTTATTATCATAATTACTTACCTATCTCATCTCTTGTAAGTACCTACCGTGCAGAATATCACATGCACACAAACCAAAATGCTCCTCCAACATCTTTTTCAGCGTAAAAGATTTCGTATATACCACACGTTAGTATTTTACACAGACTTTACTTCTATGTGTATACGCGTGGGTAAAATTAAGCTTTAATGTATTTAAATGCCCTCGTTTTAGTTTTGTTGTGGGTTTAGCATTTAAAATCAGAAGTTCTACAACAATAATCTGATTTCCTTTACTATATTTAAAGTACAATGAGAAAACGACATAGGTAGCATTATAGTAGTAGGTGTAGATGTAATTAGTTTTAAAAGGGGAATACTATTTACGCCTTCTGATAATATTATTCGCATAGTGATTGACACTTCATTTTAATCCTTTACTACACTCTTGTCTGAGTCTGTGTCCTGTTTGTCATTTCGTGTCTCAAGACGTGAAAAAGCAAAATAGGCAATAAGCGAACTAATAATAATATTAGTAAATAAAGATTTGGAGTGGCACAATACATTGTCAATAAAACTGACAGTCTTAGGAAAATAAAAATGTTCGTGTAATAATGTGGACCAAGTTCATTTATTAAATATTTCAACTGAATATCCATAGATGTTGATATTATGATATTCTACGTAGGTTCAGAAAGGAGCTCTAGAGTCGACAGGATACAAGGTAACACGATTCAATCGAATTGAACAGCAGTTCTCGTCCTTCAATTGAATCCAAGCAATAAAGCAGCAATGGTCAAGTAATCGAGGAACACAGTTAGTAGCTGTGTAGCTGGTGCTCCTGTTATTCTGCTAGAGGTATTATTTTTTGGACTCCACACGGTTCAATGCAGTATGAGTTACCACAGAATTACTCACCAGACACTTCCATCATATAATCTCCTTCGTTCATTTCCAATTTAATTTGATTTAGTTCAAGACATGTGAAAAAATCATCAAGTCAGGGGCAAACTGGTCATGATTCCATTCTTTCACTTCGCAAACAAAATTCGTCAATGCAAATGCTTTGCTCCTGCTGCAGATTATCATATTATTCATTTGTATTTCTTTATTACAATTCAGACGGACAAAAAGTCTGTGTAACCAATATAAGTAGTAGTATTGTAGTGGAAGTGAACCTAGTCTACACCTACACATAAATTCTGGAGGGTAGGTTACTTCTATGAATGACCATAGCCTAAAATTTAAATAAATAACTCAAATACCTATATAGAAAATCCAAGAGATTAAAAATAAATTCATATGTGGTCCTTTTAGCTTCATGTACAAAATGAAGCCGGAATATTTTCTGTAAATATTAAATTTACATTTGTAATATTCATATTTAAATATTTGTTTTATTCTGTGTGTAAATGTAGCACAATGTAAAAACGGCATTTTTACATGTTATTATTGCATAACTATTCATAAATGGTATTACTCTTTCATTGTGTAGTTCCTTGTATTTTTACTGCCAACAGTTTGTGATGGTTGTCCTATCTGTATCTTAGCTAATTCATTATTTCATTGTTGCACGTTTACTTGATGAAGTTATCTTAATAAGAAATCTAATTTCTTTAGACTTTAGGTCTATTTTGAATTTTGAATAGGTTTTAGTTTTAACAGAAGAATAAACGTTTGTGTCTTACTACTTTGAATTAGTTTGTTGCATCAACAAAATTCCTTGTGACCGAATCAGAGTGAAGTTTACATTGTGATGGAAAGGATGGGGAGTACAATAATGTAACTAATCGGAAAACAAAGTCAAGAGCGCAAGGTCGTTTGAATTTTGCAAACCATGCCACACGAAGTCATTTGTCAAAATCTTTCCATCCCTCAGATTTTTTACAGGTCCAAACAAAGGAATTGCGAAACTTTGAGTTAAAGGATTGCATTCTCTGCTAATATAGTTACAATATTCATTTTCCAATTCAACGAATCTCTACGGGGTGGCCTTTTTGTGCTTTAAGATTACATCTGAGCAATTTAACGAGCAGCCTGACAGTTAACAGTCAACAATTAAGACACACAATTTAATTACCTAGTTAGGTTCACTACTCACTTGTGTGAGCATTGATTGAGTGCATGTTGCCATTCACAAACTTTGATTAGTAATCACATAATAAACATAAGTGAGTATTTATCCAAGACCCTCTTACTAGTAAAAGTAGGCATATAGTTTCTGGTTTCGTAGTTCAGTATTGAATGTATCTGAAGAATAATGAGCATAGAATTTATTCAGATATTGTGAGAAAGCAGCGATATACTGAAATATCCTTCTAATTGTATGATATGCAAAATAAAATGGATTTTAAGGAGCCTATAATATATTATAGGATAATATATTGTAATACAAAGTAAAGTAAACTCATATTCCCTTTTTGTATTGATTCCTGAAACGTTTTACGTGTTGATGATTTTTACATGATTTTTACATGATTTTTACATTTTTGTCTGTTGGGGAAGATTAGCGTGCTAACTGACTTGACTATAAAGCTTTGAACTGAACATGTAAAAATAATGCTACCTAAGATGTTAGAAGAGCAATCAAGTGTAAAAGAGAGAAAACTAATGTAGAATTAATGTCTGTATTACATAACAGGTTTTAGTGAAAAACGATTTGTAATTATGCATTATAAGAATTATACAAATTTTCCTGTATTTATCAGGTATGATTGTAATTCAGTTAGATTAATCAAAAGAAAATATCCAAGTGATTTTGTTTTCCGTGTAGATAAGTACATAAGATGGCACATGGCAAAAAACAACGTGTGTTTGAGTAAAAACCTGTGTGAGTGAATGTGTAATATATGAAGCAAAATAGGCACTACAGCCAATATTGGAAGATGAGATTGGCAAAATAGATAACTTTCTTTTCTTTGTCATTGTAGCTTGTATAATATGTGCAACATGTACTATGGCGTTTGTTTTACATTTAATTGGGATTTGATGTCTTTATTTTACAATGGGAATGTATTAGTAGTGAAATTGGTGTTTCCAAGAAATCAATTCAATCCATTTCAATTGGATTAGGTTCGGGAATGTTTTCATACAGAACGCATTGGTTTATTTATTATGACAAGTCACTCCATATGCAAAGACAAACAAAATCTTTTTGACTTTTACTGTGTTGATCAAAGACACAGAAAACTTTCACTACACAATGCAGGTTTCTATTTCAGGTCGATCTACATCTGCAACACTGAGCATTGTGAACGGTGAACAAAACTGCCCCAAATGTTACAATTTCTTGTGGGACATGTTCTAAGTAAAACTGATTTGATTGAAATGACATGATCAGTTTAGAATAGATTTCCTTTTTAAGTAATCTTTTGTTTTTGTGACTTCTTTATATCGGCGTGACTTAATACATTGGTTTCACGGCGTGTGATTTAAGCCATCAATCGCGTCTTCACAATACTCGATGATTTAAATCATTTGATTTACACTTTTCTGAAAGATCAGTTTAAAATGGCTAGACTTGTAGCTTGTGTAAGTAACAGACTAGAAAATTATTCTTGTATCGAGTCAAAACAAATAACTAAATGCTGTTTGTGTTCATACTACATTAAATTTCGTGGATGTAATAGCTTTATTATTATGTTTGCGCGTGCATTTAAGATATTCAAAGAAATAATAGCTCAAATAAAATTTGCTTGTTTTCTTCGCATTCATTATATTACCATAAAGGTTTACAAATATATTTCTACTAAAAGCCTTGCTGTGATGACGATAAAAGAGTTTTTCATCAGTACGGTTATTCAACTTTGCCTTATAATGACTCTGCTTTAAATATTTCTGTGCTCATGTTCAACGTAGACACTATAGCTAAATGCATAGCACAATACATAATAATATAAGCAAACCTTTAATGTTTAATTCAATTGCAATTCTATTAAGCTGTTGTGATTGTCGAGTAAAGGATTTTACCATTATAGCAGATTTGAATATAAACAATCAATAAAGCATCTCACTTCGCTTCCATAAACTTCAAACTTGACATCTGATAAATTAGCATACATTATTAGCGTACTTTGCACTGAAAATAATATTAGTAAATTTAATTCACTGAAAATTCTCATTTGTAACATACAAAAGAATTTTCTAATTCATACTGTATTATTTCAAATTTTGTATCCATTATGTACTGTTCCGTGAAATAAAAGAGTGCACTTCCTAAAGTGCCGATGAAAACGAAAACTGGAGCACTTTCTCCATATCTATCCACAAACAAGTAAAATTAGCCTTAATGCGAGTTTGATATGCAGGAACAGGAATTGTGAAAGTTTCTACCCTGCCCATGGTGCAAAGTGCTCCATTTCCCACTATTATTCTGCACTTAAACTCAATTTCTAGCGTTGCTAATGTGGAAAAGATCATGAAAACCCTTACACGAAATGTGTACAGTAGTGAGATGTAAATATTTCTCACGAAACAAGTACATTTACTTATAGCCAATTTAAAGTACAAAAAGCCTGCAGATCGTATCTTTTTGCCTAAATGCATCAAAATATTAAGTCTACACTAAAAAGATTTTGTACCAAAGAGTGCATAAACAAAACAGATGCCTATACGGACGTAAAAGTACAAAAATACAATTTTGTAGAGTGTTAAACAAATAAGTACACTGCACATAGAACATGATAATTTAGCACTACATGAGGCTACAAAAAATACAATACACGAATGATGTCAAAGGCAAAATTGAGATTATGTAATTTAAAGTTGATTAAATTGAGACTCTCGATCGTCTTATTGAGAATTGGACTTTTTCTTTAATTAATAAACACATAACTGCCAAGGTCGTCGATCTACAACATTTAGCCCAGGGCTATTGTTTCGAAAATTAGTTTGGCACTACACACAGTAACAATATTTGATTTAGCATAATGAAGATGATGAGTCACCTGTTTCATTAAGTCAAGCTGATTTCACTTAAAGGATGCGTCAAATAATAAATATAATTACCACGTAATGCAACAGTTACTTCCAAAGGAATGGCAAGTGCCAAACCCTTGATTTCTTTGTCTGCATCAGCACATCAGACAATTTCAGTGCACAGACATCCGCATGCACAGTAATCGAAAATAACTGATAAAGCAAATATAATATACACCTCAATTGATGTCAATACTCGCTTAAATGTTATTCACGGTGTAAAAAATTCGGCATTATTAAATGCGTTTATATGCAAAACAAATATATAAGACATGCACCTGTCTAGCATTGGTATGCAATATACATTGACTGCTACTTCATTGAAATTATTACTTATTACATTCTATGTGCAGAGAATAAATCCGAAGAGAAGATTGAGTGGCTATACTTTGCAAAACTAACCACACATTTTAATAACCTGCACACACATTATATTCATTCATAGTACACCTTTGATTATCTGAGTACATGCTTATATAAGCTTCCACGGTGCAAAAAAGCGTTATAGGCAAATTACTAATTGGATGTTAAGCTTTGCCAGGTTGAGCAGGTGTTTCTGCTCCAAGATGCAATTTTTAGTGTTTAGTATCCAGATCAGCTTAGATATAACGTGGCATTATATTGCTGCTGCGACTGTAAACACAATACATGACGCATTTATCTGTACTTGTGTATAAATAGCTATAGGTAGTGTATTATTATGCAAATTGACTGTAATATTCATCGCCATAGAAAGGCAAAGGTACAGTAGTCATTACTTCCTGAAAGTCGTTTAAAATGTACTTGAAGTTCATTGTGTATAAGTATGGACACATAAAAACGAATTCGTAAGTCTCCCACTGAGCTTTTCCGGTGCGAATGACTGAACAAATGATAGATGAGGATGACGGTCGTATTTCTCATTGAAAAGACTATGGCTTCTTACTTTAAATGTTTTCTTGCATAATGTCTCTGCTCAGTCTGCATTAAGCATCACAAATAATAATTGTTTATCATTTATTACCACCACACTGTGAAGAATCATCTTTTAAAATATCTGCGTAACACGCACTGCATGCTTGCGTGTGCATTCCAAAAAGTCCTTTTCACTTCACATCAAAAGGATTCGTTCAAGACCAGTTAACTTTGAATGCGGACATCAACTTTCATTCACTCCTAAATAAAATCATGTATAAGTGGCTTAGTTTGTGTACTTGTCTCTTTATATAGCAACTTAACATCGCTACAAGCCAGTCTTAACTTCAAAAGAAACCAAAAGACCCTAAGTTCACTCCTTTGTGTGTACAACTTCAAATCTTAATGTAATATTGTCAAAATTATTCCAGCATTCTATATTTCATATAAAAGCTAAGGCGTGAGATGAATGGGAAAACCCACAGCTCATAGTACTGTAATACAAAAATTGCTATTGAGATGTCAAAAAGCTTTCCCGTAACATTTTCAACACACTTGCCTTAATGTATACATGCAATTGCCTTGTTCCGGTCTTACTGTAAAATTCATTGTGTGATTGTGCTTCAATCCACTTGGTATTAGCAGCGCCACCATTTTTTATTTCTTTAAGTCCTCAATGTAGTTGTAGTGGGCTATGCTATTACTGATTACTGCGAATTTCCTATGCGATGACTTATTATTACTAAACTCTGTTTAAGACTCAAAGCTCAAGCATCAGTAAGTTTACATCAATTGACATGCATGATGAGTTGAACCCTTCGCAATAGTTCAATTCATCAGCTTATGCTCAACTCTGATGTTCATCATTGGGCCTTTCGATGTATGAAACATGCTTCAATTCAGGCTACTTGTCTACTACAGGCTGAGAAATCTGTCAACCTAAACGACAAGATGTGCAGCTCCACAAAAAACCTCAAATGCGTGACAAAAGACAGTAGAAAAGCTATTTTCCTTGAATAGCTCTGAATTTTCTTTCAAAAATATACCATGCAATTAATAGGACATTGGAGACAACCTTTTGCCAATATTATTTTATTTCAAAATAACTCCAATGCGCAAAATAATATTTTGCTACATTATTTTCTAAACGGAAGCAAACTTGGTAGTTTTTTTAAACGAAATATGATGACGCATTTTAATTTTTTATCTGAGGATGAGGTTTGACGAAATGAAAATGAACTTGGTACTTAATAAACATTTGTCAACGGAATAGAAAATTCAACGGAGAAATTAATTGCAAAGTTCATTTATTAATAAAACTTTGAAACCTGTGAATCTTGTTTTTATTTTTATGAATTAAATAATTAAATCTGTAAATTTAAGTGTATGTAGGAAGAAAAGAGTAAAACTAACAATAAGTGGAGAGAAGAACTAACAGAGAGTTCAGAAAGTAGGAAAATCGTGCTGTGTGCTTTTAAATGCCATTACTGACGACGACGGTTTATAAGAACAACAACAAAAAGAAACTCGTCCATACGTAGAGCAATGACTACACAGAAATGTGTGTGGAGTTGGTCAGAGTGGATAATAATAAAAGACAGGACGCACAGGACAAGACCCCCGTCCAGGTCCTGTGCACTTGTCATTGTTTCCTTATTTATTTCGCACGTATCTTTACACTCCAAAAAAGTTACAATTAAGAATGAGTAAACTCGTAAACGTTTAGAATGGCATAATGTCACACTCTCATAATAATAAAATGGAAGTATTTTAAAAAACCAACCACTGCATATGTAGCTCTATATAATAATACCTATATATAATGGTACCTATAAGGTAAATAACTATACCTGTGTTAAGGTACTTCTTTTGTCATTGTATTCCTGAAAGTAAGAATGAGGTGTTCAACGGTAGTTTGGAATTCAGAACAAAAGGCTGTGAATATCTAAATACTAATGCCCATTCAGATGGCACAACCATTACACAGACACTCCTAGGCTTTACGTTGCTTTCACGTATCACGTAATCACATATCACATCGTGACACTGAATTGTATGGAGACAACATTTCTTTTACAGTCAATTGCATAAAGCTCTTCTTCTCTAAGTCAATGCCATGTAAATTCTTCATAGTAAATAATACAAACCTATGCAATGGTATATAACTCGTCAACCAGTTTTAATACTGTTACTTTACAAATGCAAATAGTATCGCAAAATATATGACGTTCAAGCAATAATAATTTTAAAGCTTAAAATAAATTACTACGGCAAAATAAATTTAGTTTGCTAACAAAATATTTGAATTGATTTGTAGTAAGGTGCTAATTATTATTCTTACTTAAAATAGGCATGTTCATCAGGGTTACAAAAAAGCTTTATGCATATTAAAATACGTTTAAGGTACAATTTAAAGCCATCGACAACCCAAAGAAATTTTTGTAGTAGAAGACCACCGAAATCGTTGAGATATTTTACGGTCAGTCCCACTTTACTTCACTTAGTAAACTTCCTGCTGAAGTAAATTAAAGGATGCAGGAGAACACAAAAGTCGTAAATTCCGTAGCTGCTTAGTAAAGAAAAGAGACGAGCAGCTAAAGCTAAACCAAGAATTAAAACTTGAATGAGCTTTTGCAATAATAGTTTTCCTCATAATTCTTATGCATTTTAAGCTTAGGTGCATTGTATTATTTTTCAAGACACTCAATGGTTTCTTTCGCTCAGTCTCTGTCTGCAGTATTACATAATACTACTAACATAAAAGAGGAATTATTATAATGCCAGTCTACCCTTCTATTTAATATCTCTAACATTGCAACATATTGGTAATAGAATGCACCTACAGGTTTATGCAACTAAAGGTGGTGGTAGTGTGTCTGCGTAGAATTTCAAGTGTATAATTGTAAAACCCACGAAAATACGAAAAGTGTCGTTTGAACAAAGCCCAAGAAGATGTAAAATATAAAGGGGCGGTCCGCGTCCCAGTCTTCTTGGTTCTCAGGACGGGAATGAAGGTCAGGTGAAAACTCTGTAAGTGAAATCCCATTGAACCAAACTAAAATCGACGAGACAACAAAGAAATCTTACATAGAGTGTAGTTTGATCGTAAATTCAGGAATGAATGAATTTTAAACGATTATTAAACACCGTAGTTCTTTGTATGCCTTAACTCTGTCCCTATGTCCGTCCGTCTGTGTTTACAATAACTCAAGAACAGTTTGAGCAAAAAAGACTAGAAATACCATTGAGCTTCTGGTGTTTAATATTAAATTCGAATATAGGGTCAATAAATCTACTCTTCATGACTTTTGACAATTTAACTACATGTTAATAGAATGTACAAACTTTGAAACTACATGACGAAATAGATGACATGTCGGTAGTAGCAATGAGTAGCGACAATGAGACAGACCCAGTTGAATTCTAACAATTGAAAAACATTAAGAAAACTAAATATGTATATTTCCTAATAGTGTTTTATTAAGCTTCACTGTTTGAAATATTACGAAACTACGTTGTTTACTTACACCCGGTGTTGACGGGTTTATTTTATTATTATTTGTATTGCAGAGTTTCGACAGCAGCAATGTCAGAATTTAAATATCGTAAAACTGCTGTTCATCCTCACAGTCATTCTTCCTCGTCAAGACAGGACGTCAAACTTTTTGCAGCATTTGCATTTTGAAAAGTCAAGCAGTAAAAAGTTTGAAAAAAGAAAGGATCTCCGGGAACAAAATGCGTTTAGCAATGAAGTTGTAAAAATAACCCAAGGTTTAGTTTTACTATCAAACAATTAAAATTCACTGCCAATTGCGTAAAGTTTTGTACGACTCGCATTGTTTCTAACTGAAGAATATTCCTGCCCTGCACACTATAACATACAAGATTATAGGATTATACACATAAAACTAGGTAGGAATATGCATACAAAAATAAGTATAGTAACACATAAAACAAATATGGCATGTAGTTCACTAAATCTAATTCTGCTGTTGTGTTCTGTGCTAGTAGAGTAAACTGAAGTCTCATAAAAGACACATGAAATTGAAAGGATAATTTTACAATATTATTACATGTTGCATACACAGCACACCTTATGGGAAGGACATGGTGAGCTATTTGCATAATATTAAATAAACTGTATTAAACAGATATAGCCAGCAGACGCCTAGTCTTTATATAATTTACATAAAAATCATAATAAATATTATTATGTAGGGATTGAGAGAATCCATTCGAATTTCGACAGATTGTGAAGACGATGACGAAATATGCCAAACCTAATTCTGATAGTTAAATACTTCCCAAATTCTGTCAGTCATCATGTATATGTCTGATTTTGCCCAATGACTACAACAGTAATTTTTATTTTATTTAAGACATGGGTGAGTATATAATGTTAGGTACATTTTACTCCTATTGTACTGCAATTAATGTTAGATACTTCTTTTATTAACGCTTTTCATTATTGTACGTTCAATCTCCTGTCCCCTGTACTTTGTATAAAACGTTATCATAATCTACATGTATTCTACCTAATTTGTCTACATATATCATCCCTGTGTTTGTTAGTAGTTAATATTAATAATAATAATAATAATAATAGTACGTGTATAATAAGCACATAAATTTAGAAAAATATGATAATGAAACATTTGAAGGTTACATGATATTGTGATACATAATATGCGTAGGCAGATCATTTTTCATTTCCAGTGTTTTTGCCACGTCAATGGTCACTCACTCACTCGGTTAATATTTGGCTATCTCCCATGTCTGTCTAATAAAGCTTTCCGATTCTCGTCAATTCAATTCCAACCCCAAAGTGTTATAAATTGCTTTATAGTAAGACCAATGACAAATTTGGTTGAGATTATTGCATTAACGAACAATGAAAAGATTTAGACGGTGAATGAGTAGATTGTTTTGTGCATTTAAGAAACAGATATCTTTCTAAAAATCGTTTTCATTCATGGACTAACAGCTTAATGTTGGTTTTGCATGTGTAGGAAAATCCTCCGAAGTAGAATGAATGCGTTCATCGCATGTAACGTCTGACTGGTGTCCTCTTTCAATTCAACATTTATTCCATAAACAGAACAGACGAAGGTGTACGATGCGGTAGTAAAATTATTTTAATCTTCTCTATCTGCTCTAATCCCAAGTTCATGCAAATGAATTACGATACAATTACATCTGATTCATTCTAGGAATCCATTACACCCTTAATCCATATTCGCAATATAACCACGCTCTAATATAAACAATAAATGTACTTAAGGTTCTTCTCAATTTTGGACACCAATGGGTATCATATTTATTTCATGTAGACGTTTATAATTTATAATATTATTTTCTTGTGTACCTACCTAAGAAATAATTTGTGATCGTCGGTTTTAGTATGAGAAAACCAATACATTAATATGAAATTTTATTTTTGAAAAACTTGTGTTAAAAAACTGAGTTTTATATTTTTTACCATATTACTACAAATCTTTAAATGAACAGAGAAACATATAGTAAACATCTTGACATGACGATGTTCAGGGTCAATACGTCATTCATAAAATAAAATAATATTCACATTGTTTGACGTATCCTGTTTACTATAGTGATATACTTATGATACTTAGCGTCAGAAAAATAGCATGTAGGTATTACTTAAGACACAAATGTTGTTTACAATGTTTGCTTAACTTTTCGTTGAAAGTAATTAACAAAGAAAAGGAGTGTCCGTTGCAACTTAAATTATGTCTTTGCAAAAAATAAAATGAGGAAAATTTCAAACTTTAATATTTATTAGCAAATGAATTGAAAACTCCAGTTATAAGTGCGATATAAAATGAAAAAAAACTTTAAAACAATATTCATTCTACATACTTTAATAAAAAACAGCAGACCTACATGATTTACTATTTGCAAATACGTTCCACAACTGATTTTTTTATAAGTATGGCTGTTTTATTAAATTACGACTTGAAATAATTCCGTGGTAAATGTTTGCTGAGTATAAAATTAAGTTGAAACAATTTTGAAAGTAAATGAATTTAATGGTTTCTTATTAGAAGGATTTTTCCAATTTCAACCGACCATGACCTACTATGTGTACCAAAACACAAAACCTCTACTAGGTCAGGAAATGTAACGTTGACTGTACCTATAATTGAATTTCCAAATACAAAATTGTATACTTGCTGAAAACTTTTACAGAGTCACCCAGCACGGAATACCATTTAAAAATCACGGAAACTGATTTGCATGCGTTTACATTTCAACACTGTTTCTTTACATTCACTATATACAAAAAAGCCGATACATGATTAAACATTTTCGTAGAATATTTTCTCCAATGATTTTGCATACAACAATGCTCCATAAAAATTAGAATAAATAATTTAGAATTGCTAATTTGCCAGTGAGGCTGCCAAAAAATCGTTATGAAATAGTGTGTAAATTAAATATTGACTGAATAAGATGTATCCTGTAATAAAAGAAATCGTGGCTGCTATAACATTACATATTATTATATTAAATGAAGAACACATGCACGACAGTTAAATAGCAAGAACTGCGATGAGTTGACTTATGGTTTTACTTGGCTCAGCTCCCAATATCTTTGTAGAACAGTCAAGGAGCGAGTCTAAGATAATAATTCATGTGTTGTCAAACACTTGGACATCAGCCCCACCCCATCCATCCATCTATAGAACTCTCACATCACTCTTTTACTTCTTCGGCATTACATTATTTTCACAATGAATAACATGTATTAACTCTCAAGTAGGAAGAAAACCAAAACATAACGAATAGAAGCATTAATTAATACACTAACCGTTCTGTAACACAAGTAAACAGTTATTTCACATACAGTAGATACAATACCTAATTCCCAAAACATGTAATCACCTAAATGTCTAAATATAAATATAGTTTCCTGAAAAGTCACGCGTTGTAACCAATTGAACCGCTATTGCAACTACATTAGATGTTTATAAATCAATTCATATAAAGAATTTCTTTTTTTTTGTTCTAAAAATTTTGTAATTTGAATATACAAATTTCTGAGATATTTATTACTATTCATAGTCCATTCTTCTTAATGCTTTCAGCAAAAATTTATTTTTGTACTTGTTATAACTGCAGTCTTATCTGTAGTCATGCCGACTTTATAAATAATTTAAGCTGTCATTAAGCATTGGTTGATGAAATCGTTAGAAAACAAATCTCACGGGGTTTTAATTTCGTTTGCTTTAAATACCTTGAAGTCATACATGCATCAAATGATTTCTAAAGCCGGATACTGATTTTACGATCTAATTAGTCATGCAATTTAATGTCTTTTGACTTTATGGCACTTGGGACATCCTGTGAAATGTAATTGTATCTTCTAGGGTGTATAATAGTAATGTCCAGTTGGGTTAGTTATGTTATCAAACTAGTTATGGATTCAAAAAATGTATTTACTATTACTTCTCTAACTTCACTCGATTTGTTAGAGTGCGAAATAATTTTACACTTTCTGCTGAACAGTTTAAAACAAAAGTGCATTTTTCTGTCTGTCAATTCTGATCTTCTCCTTTGAAATGCTTCAGAATTTTAATGTCTTTCATTTAATAACTCACACTGAAATTACTAGTATCGTGAGCAATAACTGTTGTAGCTAAACGAAATGTGTTAACTTCCAGTAGTAATAATGACAACGATAATGTTAAAGAGCCAATAGGCAATATGATTTCGACTATGAAAATTCATAGTTGTAGCCCAAAGGGCATGCACCTTATTAATATTATTATTAAAAAACAAAGCAGATCTACAACAACAACAAAACCTACCAGTACAGATAGAGGAAGCAAAACACTATGGTTAAAATAATGTCATCGCACCCGCCAATATAACGAAAGGACATTTAAAGGAAGCCATTTAATATTATGGATATGAATGAAGCAGTAAACCTCAACTTTCATTCCCCATAAATCACACGAAGTAGTAATATTATGCCTCAATGGCCACAGCAAAATGCCATTCCTTGATTAGTTTTGCCTTGCATCCCATTTAACTTTTACCAATGCATTTAATTTGTACCATTAAACGGTAATGTGCTCTTGCAACTGTAACAAATACCTGTACCTCTTGTTTTTACAAGCAAAATCAAAAACGGAATGCAACTGCAATGAAAAACAACAAACTTAGCACAGAGACAAGCATTAACCAATTAGAATTACCATATCTTGAAGAAAATCATTTTTGAACATAAAAATCCCTATAGTATAAATTACTTATACTTAACATACATCTCTATAGGTATTGTATTTTCATCTACGTGTTATAATTCTGTCGCCTCGTCTCACAAGGCTCATCTATAAGTGAGTATAAAAATTCTGTCTCATTGTTGGGAATAGCAACTCTAGCAGTTGTAGACTCACATGGAAATCAGTTACAAAATAGAAATATACAGGTCATTGATTCTTTTCTCCGTGGGATTCGCTTATCGCTTGATGGGATGATGAGTGGGTTGTCATACTTCTATAAACAGTGCTAGGTTTATATTAAGCCGCTGTCATTGCAATTTAAATCAGACTTTGTTTCCCATATATCACGTCACACACACTACTTTGTGCAGTCTAAATAGGAAAATGCCTGATAAATAACATGGCAAAGTATTTAAGTATTTATATATAGCTCTGCATCCTAACAGTGACTATAATATGACACTTTATATACTATACAGGCAGATTTATACACACTATCATATCACAATAACATTAAATCAAACCAACCTAACAATAAAAAAAGTAAGCACAAAGTGCAAAGTGTTATAGTTAAGTATGACATACCTCTCTCTCTCTCTCTCTCTCGTTTTTCCACAGCACTACAGTATACAGTAAGGTAAAAAGCTACACACGACAGTTGTGCATTGATTACATTGTGGAACTGCCATTGTGAAAGGATTATAAAAATGATTAGGTGCTGTGTAATCCTACTAGGTGTGTATATAACCATATTTCTAATTTATATTAGTAATAGTAGTATAAAAATTGAACTTATGTGGATATTTTGAATTTTAGTTATAAATAAATACAGATGTACTGTGTGTATATAATAATATTATTTTCTAACGAAATAAACAACATTACAGACAGAGGTAAAATTGTAAATAGCATGTATAAATGTTCAGTTGGATATGAGGAGGAAAGTAAAATGTTAAATTGAATTTTATAGTATGAGCTTAAAGGTATAAGTTGGAAAGAACACGGGCAACCCTTGGTAGATGAGTTGGTAGGTCTTCCCTTTCATTTTGGAAAATATATAAATATATTTTACAGAGACAATAATGCAAGGAGAGATATATGTAATGTAAAAGGAGCTTCCTTGTTGTTAGCCCAGACAGCTATGCGCTTTGGCATGTGACAAAATAGGAGTTACATCTATCTCCATATTTCCTTCTGTGGTCAGGTCTTAGAGAGCTCTGCTGTGTGGCACAACGTGAAATGGCGTGGTTTAACTTTTTACTGAAATTGGCTTGACGACAAGACATGAGTCGAGTCCTCCTGCTGCATCTCTTTACGCTGGCTTTGTTTTGCCATGTACATTCTCTGCTAATGTACAGTAATGCTGCAAACTGTTTATGTAAAATTGTATGCATACTGTGAAACTTACTATAAGGGAATGTAGTTTAAACTGTAAACGTACTATAGAACGCAAAGACATTATGTTGTCTTTAGGAAATGAGTATTGATAGCAAATCATAAAAGTAGAATTGTGGGTATGGTATATAGAGGGAAGACTGCCTATGATTTAAACTGCACGTTGTCAAATAATTCTGCTACTAATTTGTCTTTGGATTAGTGATTAGAATGTGCATGCTGGGTGCTGATGTCACATGTCACTTTAAAGTCTAACTGTAGTTAATTTCCTATCATGTGTATAATGTCATGACGGGTCAAACTACCAAAGTTTCTCTAAGCAAATTAATTAATGGAAAACCTTAACAGACTATAATCTTTGACGAAATTTAGGTCAGATTATGTCAACGTTGATTTTAGCAAGATCCGGAAAGCTTCACCAAAGAAATTACTACAATAGGATTATTTACTTTGAGACTTTAGGTGTATGGCTCATCACAAATTAATATTATTAGTACACTGCCATGAAATGAAGTGAACTCTGGATGCTGAGGAAAAGTTATAGTACTAGTTGACGTATATTTTGAGTGTGATTATGTGTATGAGGATTTAAAACAGGAGACTTGCTCAACGGCTTTTCTGCGATTGTTTATTTCTTTACACGAAGTGACTGCCACGCTTGCTTCGTGTGATGTCCCTGCGTTGAAATAAAGAATCGGAACGAACAAAACAACTAAAGTGATCTACGAGGCTACTAAACCTTCTCCTTGCGTGCACAGAATCTACTACCACTACTACTACTTCAGCTTATACTAATGTTGTGGGATTATCTTGTTCTTAGATTAGAACATCATGAGACAAATCAAGTAGAGCGTCTTCAGAATTCAGACTTGGTTTCTCACGTAGACTTATGTAGTCACGTACTTCTCTACAGATGTACTCCTACACCAAATTCTCCTTTTTCAGGCAAAAGTGAATTCTTCTCAGGCTAAACTTTCGGGTCGTTATTTCTTCCACTTTGTTATTGTCGTGCAACACAGCACTTTATTACAATGCACTCAAATCTGAGTCTCGTTGCTTACTGTGTATAACAAAAAGTTGGACAGTATGAAGTGCACTATGCTCTGAGTCTGTCTGTTTAAATCCACAGCTTATATAGGAGTGACAGAGTTGAATTCTATTTCCATGTGAATATGTCATGAAAATGTATAATGCATAGACACAGAAAGATGTAAACGATTGCGATGGAGCGGTTGAGATTCATTTTCTATTCAAATCACAACTTAAATACATGACATAACACACCATGCTGCAAAACACAAACAGCTTTGTCATTCGCAATGCAATTCGCTCCGAAAGACGTGCCTTATTAGTACATTAAGTAAATAACAGACTTGTTTAACTCACACACAGCTAATTGTAACACCTTTTCTTTTACTGAGATGTCTCCGTTTGTAATCTTCTGACAATTTATATTTTTCAGACACAGTGAGCAAGGAGGGATCTCTGCCCTGTGGTGCTTCAAAGAAATAATAGGTTGTAGCGGTACTTAAAACTACAATTTATCGCACTATTAAGGAAATGTACAAGGAATGACACACGAAAATTTCACACAGAATTAAAGCCAAATCCGCATGCATCTCTGGATACCTCATACTTGACCAGACACTTTAGTTTAATTTATAAATGTAAGAATGGAAATAATTAATCGCGGCGAATAAAATATTACTGTATGGTGGTTTCTCTTCTACAACCCATTTATTTATTGCTTACGTACCCAAAATGTAATTATCTGTCTGCAAGAGCAGGGCCGTACAATTTACATAAAAGCTTGTCAAGTTTTCTTTCCTTTGCGCTAACATAAAAGTGTAAACTTTGGCTCACCCTTCATTTTTCAACAGAACATCAATGACATATCTCACATCAGCAGGAAATCTCATGGCATTATGCAATTATACTAAAATATCCTTAATGCTCCACTAAATAATTAATTAGTTGATGTGCATTATCTTAGGAAATTATACTGCAGGAACATACATTCATGCACTTGAATTCTAACCAATTATTGGTTACATTAAAAGTCAATCTTAAATAATTTTGGTGTTCACATTTAATTTTATTACGTTACGTTTTTTTATACGTGAACAACCTGGTAATTCTTATTCAAGATATTTCTCAGTATTCCCTCTACGTCTGATGATTCAATTGTTTTGTGCACCTTTACAGATATAATGAACGGTCATTTCGTAATGAATATCATTCTCTTTAAATTCTTGGCTGTTGACATTCACTCTCACATGTGGAGTGGCACCTCAAACGGTATTATATAACCATTATGTAACCTCCTATTCTATCCTCGAATGAATGATACGCAAACAAAGACCTAACAACAAGTATATCGTAGATAAATGAAATTAACACCATAGATCTACAAATCTACTTCCCTCTCAGCTATTCAATACAAAAATTCCACGCAGGGTCATTCACAAAAGGCAGAAACTAATTTTTAAATGAATTTTTCAGTGTCAGTTAATTAAATATAATGCGGTAGGCTGACATTGTACAAAGATACCAAACTTTGTTGAAAGTAGATTGAAAATCTTCAAAGGAAATAGACGGAAAACATATTATATTCTTTCATTCTACTTCTTGAGCAATTAATTTGTCCTCGACGTGGTCTTTTCAATTTGCAATGTGAAATACACGTGCAAATGTGTTTGAAAAAATTATCACAGGCATTTATTTCTCTGCACGTACGAATATGAACCTAAAAATATGATTAGCTTAATTATGAAGTAAGACTTTCATAATAATAACAATAAGAGAGTGCTAAACCACCACACAAGTGTTAAATATTATATTAGTATCACTTTCATTTAATCATAAATTGCAATATTATATCCGTACATGCATGAACGTCGTAACTATTAAAATTATGACCACAAGGTTATATACATCACTTACCAACTGCAATTATCAACACAGCAAATTGCACGCATGTGAATTAAGCGACAGAACAATAATAACCGCAAACAGCATATTT
Source organism: Pogonognathellus flavescens (assembly GCA_019776165.1). Lineage (NCBI taxonomy): Eukaryota > Metazoa > Arthropoda > Collembola > Entomobryomorpha > Tomoceridae > Pogonognathellus > Pogonognathellus flavescens. The sequence continues at coordinate 26,661 of JABASD010000653.1, read as the reverse complement.
TACCTATATAGGTATGATACATTATGATATACTAATATGATTTATGACAATCAGGTTTGTGAGTTTGAATTTTGAATGCAGGCCAGTCATATTTGTAATGTTTGTCGAATTATTTACTTAATTGACAATTATTCATGTGTGGCATTATTTACAAATGTCGATATATTGAAATGAAGAATGGGAATTAAAACAAAGAGTGTTGGTTTACATAACCTCAATTGAAATAGCTTCTAATTAGATATCTGCCACACTCACAATGTGTAATGTCAGCACAAAAGATCGCATTGAGCACACAGCGTAACATTTTAATGGTTCTTTTACACTTGGATTGATTAGTTCTACACAACAACAGAAAGAAACTTGTCTGTAATAGCAGTGGTGTCGTATTTATTATGCACGGTGAACGCAAAATGCAGACATAGAGAACATGTGAGAAAGATAGGTGGAAAGACCGTCAGATTATATGGCAGAAGATAATTATGGCGTCTTTTCTGAGACAACAACGTAGTATGAAATCGATAATAAACCATTCTCAGGTGAATATTGATAAGAATTGAAATGCCAAGTGTAAAAAATCACAAGACATTGCGAAAACAATGGCACTAGGTCAGTTTAAATCAAACTGCTGGAACACATGCACAAAAATGCTGAATAAAATTATTATCTTAAAGTATCAACGCGAGAAAGTATATTCAGTCTACCAATATATTCATAATAGCTTAAAATTAGTTAGATCTTATATACCTACATGTATTATATCTCCTATTATGACAATCGGAACGTTAGAAAAGGCAACTTCGGCATTTAGTCACATCACAAAGGCCACAGAATGATTAATAGCTTTCAATTGTGAATTTTAACACTTATAGCTCACCTCTTGAAAATCTTTCATGCATATAATTCATTGAGCGATGCACAAGAGCAAATAAAGTTGTTGTTATTTGTTTGACTTGAGCAAATAAAATCTGAGTTACGTACTGCAAGCTTCTTGGTTAAACCACAATAATCGAAAGTTAACTCTCCATTGAAAGGAAGAGTGTAGCAATTGAACGTAACGTAACGCCAAAGCAGAATTCATACAGTTGCGCTCGTGTTTCTCAGAAGAATTAAATTAACGCTTTGTAATTCCATCAGGTTTCTTAATATTCTTAATTAATTTACTCCTATTAACGATCTCTTAAAAATACTCATCAAGATAAAAATACCTTATCGCCATACAGAAGTGCATTTATACATGCACACAGAACTAAACAGTATTATTAAAATTACTACCAACAAGATTACGTGTATTTCTTACATGAAGTATTTATTCTGCCTATAATAGCTGAAGATAATAATATTTTGAATCTGTGTGCGTGTGTGTAGAGAGTGTAGGCATTTACATGTAGAAATAAAAACGCATTCATCACATCTTTACTATTTTATTTGCCCAAAGGGTAAAGAGCGATTCGGAGAAAATTAGAGCGCGTGGATTGACGACTATGATGATTATTACGATTTTGATTACTTTGCATGATACGGCAATTTAATATTCTTCTTATTTGATGTAAATGACTACGTGGGTATTCTCAAGCAAATTTCTACCATTTACAATAAACACATGTCACATGTGCTATCTCATAGAACATGGAAACAGGTAATAGCACAATTAGACTGGCAATTAAGCAATTACAATAATCATCTGCATTTCTTTGCTTATAATATCTGTACTACTATTGTAGGGGAAGAGAGTAGAGAATCTCATCTTCATTTTCCATGCACATGAATATTAATTGTTCATGTGTGTTGTGTGCGTGTCAGTGTTAAGTGTAATAAGAAATCTTCAAATTGAGTATATGACTGCACTTTGTGACTTTACAGCTCCCATCATGTCATTTACATACTCATCCCTTGCTCGTGTCCATATTTCCTACGTTACATAATTTCATGTTGCAAAGTTCATGTGTGCACGAGGAAAGTCTATAACTAATGATAAGATGATTGTACAAATATTTTGATAGGAAATCATATTATGATAATGCTAACTGTTGGAATTAGCAAAAGTGGATGGCGAGCAGCGTACGTAGGGATTCGTACATTAACTAGAGATTAGCCAGGCAATTGAGGGGTGATGGATGACAGTACCGTATTATTCAACCAGTTAAGGAATAAATTTATTTTGTAATTATCTAATCATAAAGACACGGCCTCATCGTTCTCCCTACAGTTTTCCTTAACTAACTTTGAGTGTGGCATGTGCACGGCAAAATCCTAACTCGTCAAATGTAGCAGACTCAATAACCAACGAACATTACGGAATCCCCTGTGTCATATTAATACTTACTACACCACATTCAAGTTGTAAGGTAGTTTTGGCTTCAGATCTGCATTTAGTAATAGTACGTGTCGCATTATTATTCTGTTTTCTTTGTCTATTTCCTTTCCTTGTATGAACAGAGAAAGTGCAAATATTTAACTAACCCTAAACATTAAACAAATATTATTATTGGGCATCGTTTACATTTCAAACACATCAGAACCTGGTATCTGTAGAAAGAGCTATGTACACTTATGAATACATTCAATATGCAAATAACTCTCCAACATCCTTATGTATTTTTGTGGCAATTATTAATTTACAAGTTTATATCCGCAAACGCCTTAGCACGCACAATAATTAAACCTGGTGTAATTAGAAATTTATTAATTATTTAAATACCAATAGTAGCACATGAGGCTTAGTATGGGAAATTGCTCAGGGTTTTCCAACAGGATTATAATAACTTGTCAGGACGGTTAAAATGTAGTAATGAGGTAAATAGATCCGTTATGATATTTGTTATTCATTGTTTTTCCTCAGACGTCCCTTCAACAGAGAGCAGAAATATTTTACAATATTTTGAATTCTCCAAGACAGACAATTTAAGAAAATGAAAATCACCAGCTTGGCCTGAGTCGAAGCAGTAGAATAAAGTTGAGAGGAGAGGAAGGAACATGCAAGGAAAACTGTAACTGCGAGGTTAGTAAAGAAATAAATCTTGATGGTTTTGCAAGTGTGTATAGAGCTATTTGAATGATTTAGCGTCTTGCGGGTGTTAATGAGAAATAAATCAAAGTGCTATCCTGGATGCTATCGGTACTTTGCACATTTAAAGGCTTGGTGGACGACTATAACCTCCTCGTCTGATGATGAGACAAAACAAGACTCGTTTTTCGACCTCATAGGCTCGTCGTCGTCGAATTCCACGACGAAAGAAAACTCATCATCATTTCACTAACAATAAGTCTGCTGAGAGTCGCTGTCTGAAGGAAAATGCAGTCAGAGAAAAACAAACCCAGTCAAGGCAAAGCTGAGAAGGTGCAGTGCAGGCGTCTATTACGTGGACAGAATACACGTTGTCGGCGTATTAAGTAGAAAATGCAAACTAAATGTATCAAAACATTAAAGTTATTAGATTATATTGTGGTTTTGTTTGTTTGTCTTGTTGTGGTAGAGTGTAATGTCATAATGTGGCTTTTCCTTGCTAATGGCAAATCTATGGTTGTGTTCTAATGACTCAACTATTAATTTCATCCAAGCGCTGTGTTCTCTCTCACAACCATTCCATGACTTTTTCAACTATTCTATTGTTCTTTATGTTCTCCTTAGATTATTAAAGTCCACATGGCTTGGTTTGTGTGGTTAGTGCTAGGTTATGCAGTTTTGAACGTATAACAGCAGATAAAATATACCTAGGTACTCTGACTGAACATACAGGGTTAGGGTCAACTTCACGTGAATGTACTTCACTTGCTGGGATTCAGGTGGAGAAGTTTAGTCGTTTCAGTATTCACGGAGATTGCAAACACATACAGAAAAAACTGAAATGCAAATATTATTGTAATGAATCTAATGAAAAGTAACATTGGCTGCAAAACAACAAAAGCAGATAATTACTTGAATAACGTCAACGTTGTTCTGTTGACGTCTTCATCGAGAATTGGACAGAATACATTATTATTCTTACTACCTATAAACTTACTCGAATTGTACCTTATTCTAATCTTGCAAGCTGAACATTTGCTGTGGCATAGGAATAAGGGAACAGTGTGATTGTACTATAGCCTTAATCAGAATAAAAATTCCTATCCGTTAAAATATAAGACATGCTAATTCTGTAGGCTTATCTAACGTTTGTACTCCTCATTAGAAATAAAATAAACTGTATATTTATACACGCATACTAATACTATCTATACAAATTATAGGACAGTCCACTACGTCAATCCCTCAGAGCTAGCGCAGCGTGATAGAAATTATAACGATATTTATTATTCATATTCATAATAATATTGTTACTGAATTCAGAAACGGGTCTTGTTGCTAATTGCAGCTAAACAAACAACAAACAGGGAAAGAAAACCTAACTAGGCTCTTGTATATAGTGCTAAAGTTCTCCCCCATTGTGTAATAGGCGAACTTATAGGACTACTAAAATCCACGAGTTGATTCTGTCATGTTTTTATAGGAAAAATAATTTTGCATGGGCGAAATGGTTCGATTCTCGATTAGTGGTATCGTTAAAGACTTGTAAATAATATTATGATGAAGATAAAGACAAATTTCATTTCCCTCTTGGATCGCACCACATAATTGCAGTGTAAACTTTCCGTGAAACGAGGATTTGTTGTTAATACCGTGGATAGTTGTTGTACAGGCCGAGACAACCGTTGGAACTGTCAAAAACTGCAATTTTTTGCTCTAAGCGGATTTGCTTCCCAAAAGATGAAATCATGTAGTCATAACTAACCGAACTGAGTAAAGCTAATGCGCCAGAGACTAAATCACCCCACGTCACAAACTTGATACTCAATAACACGCATATTATGTACCTTGCATTGCATAACATCATACAGGATTATCTAACGTAGCACAACATTATTATGAATACCCACAGACGAAAATTTTAGCCGATTACTACACATAACACACACATACGCCAAAAATCAAACTAAACCAAACCACTTTCAGTTAGCTAACATAACGGTCGTGCTATACTCTTCTTCTTCTTCTTTTCTTCTTCGTACTTATTCGCCCCACAGTCTCACTGTTACAATAAACATGCACCACGACGACCCAATATATATGTATTCGTATCTGCACTATACGTATACCTTTTACATGAAAAAATGAAAATTCGTTTGATGGGTGCGTAATAGTAATGTGCCTGCATTATTTATCCACATTACTTGGTTTTGCCCCATAAGAAAGGACGATGGGGATAAATCGCATGTTTGTTGGTTGTTTATTAAGATTTTTCAAAGTTCTCAAGTTTAGTACGTTGTAAATACTTTATAAGAGTCAATTCATGAGTGTTGTGCAGTTTGTCTGCGGACATTAAGCTTCTCTAATTGTAAGTCTGTGTTGCAGATTAAGATTACATCGCTCGTGGTGAAACTGTAGCTTGAAAAGGGTTGTAAGTTAAAATTCTTATGCACTGCCAGGCAAGTAATGATCATTCCACGGCTATCTAACCACCACAATTCCCCACTGCTACTTTACATTCATTCCCAGATATCGCAATATACTGTAGACTCCTATACACAGTACTCTAAGGTAATTCTACACTAGCAGAGGACTCCTCTGGCTCTGTGCCTACTTTACATGCCTTCTGTATATTATAGTAATGGATGTACAACACAATGCAAAGATTGATACAGTAACTACTCCTACTTTCTTAAGTACAGAGTGTAGCATTAACTAAGACGTGTTTCCGCCAACCATTTATATTCTTTCAGTCAGAATTATAATTTTTCATTCAGAGTATCAATTTCAACTCGACTAACGGCCAAGGCTCTATTTATTGCTATCAAATAAATCCTATCAGTCCAACAACTTCTATAAAGTCACGTGAATTCGTTTCTTTAACATTGTAGTATATGTTCTAACATTTTCATATGGTTAACATGAATCATTACTCTTACAGATACTGTAAGTACTATACAGAGTTTAAAATAGTTCTCGCTGTATGAACAACACACCTTCTCAAAGCGTTCAAGCAAGGATTAACGAATTTTTTCATATATCATCTGTATCACATAGAAAGAATTTAACACAGTATTAAGTACTTAGCTAAGAACACTAAAATCCGTTTAGAAGAGATTAAAAAACACTTTGTACTTCATCATAGTCTTTTTCATTCATTAACAAAGTAACCGCTATGCGAGGAGTGAATATATCTCCTGTGGAGAACTATTTATTGTGTTAATGAATAGAAGAAAAGTTTGAAAAGAAAAAAAATCTACAATAATAGTCAAATATTTGTCAGTATCATACACATCAGATTTGATAGTTCTAATAGACAGTTTGCGCTTTGTGTTTCTAATTCCTTACAGTTTATACACGAGTTGCGTGAGCGCTGAACAGACAGAATATCTTTACGCAATTATTTATTATCTGCAAGAATACATGGTAATAATATTGCCCTATACAGAACGGAAATGGTGATAGAATCAATTTACATATATACTAATACTACACTTAAGGGTAATCGCATATAAAACCATTATCAAGAAACACACGCTTCAGTACCTTAACAATGAACCCATAATATACTTTAAAATCATTGCGTACGATACATCTGTAGCATAAGACACAATAAATAGGGAACATTACAATCGTCACACTAAAACTCTTTTTGTAATTAAATTAAATAGGAGATTTTACAATAGGAAAAAAATTATTTCTCAATAATTTGCATAAAGTAGCACCTATTTCTTCAAGTGGAGCTACACAGAGCACCAAGATTAGATAGGTAATTGTAAAATGATATTACACAAGATCTGCCATGCTATTTACATACGTACCTAAGTATACAATGCTACATGTATACTTATAGAAATTATAATAGGTTATTGTTTTACATGTTAGTGTCTTTGAATATTACTACACTGATAAAGAATTGCATTGATGGTGACTTGTCCAACCGTTGTAGCTCCGTTACGTGTCAAAGATCCACTCTACCAGAAAAACATTTAAGGCAAAGGAAACGACAAAACTTGATCATTTGACATTAGAACTCCCACCCAGCCTCACATCTGCTCTCCGCAAACACAGCTCTCACGACAAAACATGCATAATTAACATTTCATTTGAAAATGCACTAGGAGATTTCCATCAGACAGCCCATTAGCACACGCCATATTCATCAAAGCAACCATGTAGGTAAAGGAGTGATGAGCAATACGGCCATTTAGTTTTCTCTCTGTGTACATGTACATTACACGCTACATGTATCTAATCAACCCGTGCTATTATGCAACATATCAGTAACAGCAACAATGTAGGGCACTCATCCACAAAAACACATTCCATATCAAAATAAACAAGCTTTGTCTTATACTATCATCATTGCTATGCACTGCAATATATTATGCAAACTGCAATAAGAAATAATAAAATGTCGTCTATATCATCAATAATAAGTGACGTTCTTTGTATTTCAATGTGTGCCACAAACAAATGCAACTTACAGAATAATCTTGTGCGATACAATTTACAATCCCATATGTATAAGTCTTATAACGCGGAAAACAAAATCATCGTGTCAATAATCCCTTATACTACTGTCAATAAATTATGAACAGAGATTCATAATAATATTATTTTAACTTTCTTTTATACAAACTATAGATAAGCATACGATGACAAATCTATATCTTAATAATATAAAACATTTTTATGTTGCAGCTGCACACAAGAAATCAAATCAAGGAAACTTGTCGGTGATTCATGACACTTTGACCATATCAAAATGTTTGGATTGACTAGCCGTTCAAAATAAACGATGTGTGTGCACTATAGAACAGCAATGCACGGCTTAGAACGGTATATAATGTACGCGTAAACAATGGAAGTATAGGTTATATGCATTGCAAATGACACCCGGAACTAAAATCGTAACTTTGAGCAATTCAAAATCGAATTTAGCACGGCGAAGATGAGACAATCTTTGATTTTTCGTAGTTTTGACGAAAGTATAAATATATTTGCGAAACTACGCAGTCGATAAGGACCAGTAGTTGTGGAAATGAAGATAATCGAGCGGAAAAGACATTTTTGTGTGTAAGACGTCGTCTTGTCAAAATCTACTCGAATGTCCCAACCATTCACAAACAAAAGTTTGCAAAGGAATCAGTGAACTTTATCGGATTGCAACAGAAGAGCAGCTCTATCAATAAATTATACTATGCTAGGCATTTAAGATTAGCTTCACACTAACCACACCCTTGACTTTCAGTGTCAAACTAACGGGTTTCCATGTGAAAGCATTCAGCTGGATCGCATAAATAACGAAAAAACTTTAGGGCTACTAAATAATAATAGTAGTATACTTTCTTGCACTGTCTTCCTAGTACGTCCTTCTGCCATGTAGTAAAATAAAAGCACAACTTGCTGCAAAAATCCTTAATTCGCCGTATCAACATGAACTGTGTACAGTAATAAATTCACTCTCAATTTTACCAATTGCGTAATCCACTATAAATAATAAAACCACTAAGGTTTTTATAAGATCATCACGTAGTAATTTTAACCATTCAGATATTATGTATTTATGCATAGGACCCCTTTAAGGTGCATTTTCATAATATCTTATATAGACACAGACACAAATTATTCAATAATTTTTAAAATGAACCTGCTAAAATTAACTAATAAAATTGAATTAATATTTAATAATTAATAATACAAAAATGTATTCTGTATTGTGTCTGTAGTTTATCTGATTTGTAAATTAAAGTGCAGTGGACGGAGGTATCATTTCTGTAGGATTGTTTCATGCATATTCTATAAATTATGATTTGAAGTATTATAAAAGCATATTTTACAACTTGAGTGGTTATAATATAAACAAAATCGTTTTATTAAAGATTACCTTTTAGGGTTTGTGATTTGGATCTGTTGCTTTCGTCTCACAACAATCGGTCGAATGAAGGAGAACCTTTTGTTACGCAATTCGAAGATCTCCATATCCAAAAACTGAAGCTAATCAAGAATAGCCAATTCATTGTCAAACTAACGTCCTAGTTCATTAAATTCCCTTGAATTACTATAACTGAAAGTTTTCTTTGTTTTAATCCGAATCACTACTTGGCAGAAGTTTGTTCACAGTAAGTACAAATGTTTGTTACAAATACTGTTTCAATGATAGCACAAGACATACGTTTAACTAAAATATCACAACCAGTGCAATTACTATTGCTAATTTAATATTGACGAACCTTTTCCTGGTGTGGTGGTAGTACTGCCTTTTAAACCACTCTGGACAGTAGGTAGGGAAGTCTATAGGTACAGGATTCACTGTATTATTCCTCGAATACTTCTACGATTGAATAATACAAGTAATTACAGCTTAACTTCCGCACATGCATAAAACTGTAGGTAAATTCGACCATCGGAAAACAAAAGGTTTTTCTAGTTAAGATGTCAATCAGATGTGTACACACAGTCAGTCGCACATCACACAGTGAAATGACAATCGATTTGAATGCTTCAAGGAATTCTATTCATTCCCAATTACTGATTACTCCAGTTTAGCCATCCAAGTCCAAACTCACAACAATCATTTCAAGTTCACATCAAACCAATCGAATCCATCAAGTCAATAACTCTCGTATTGTTTTAGTTCAAATCTTTTTCATTTGTGAACTTCTTATTAATCTTAGACTTCTTCTACATAGATACCATACAGTACTTCTGCAATAACTCAATGTGTAGTAGTAGGTGTGTGCCAATAATGTTAAAGCTAGTATATACTCAAGTTCTAAATACAAAATAGTACTTAGACGAAGTACTATTATTATTAGTATTATTATTGTCTGTATTGGCAATTTAAGTTGGTTTGTTGATTTCAATCGCAAAACACACACAGAGAACTAGTCCACCTTGCCTTGTTGATGTATAGGTACGCTATAAGGTAAAGAATAATTGTGTATGATTGTATTGTATTAAAAGGTACTGCTAGACGAATAAAAAGTTTTGCATGTGAGTTTAGCAGAGTATATGCCCCTGTATGAATTTGCATTCCACATGCATCAGAACACGCAAAGCAGCACACACATAATATTTCATGGGATTTCTTGTGTTTTATTCCTATCGGCTTATCAAGTACCAAGATCTGAATTTAAGTCGTACTTATCAAAGTCCGTGGTCGCGCTAATAGACCTGAGTACAGTATTTATGTTATCAGTTGCGTAATTCCTGTATTGTTTTGCTCTCTATGATATCTCAATCAGAGCTGAAAGAACCACTAGGTAGTTATGTACAACAAAACTACGACTACCACTATATTCGGCTCAGATCACACACTGCGTATACGTATTCACTCTGTACACATAAAGCTAAACAAGTGTTTCGAATAATACTGTGACTGTTTAACTATATATACTGCTATATAGGAGATATGTGCACTTATATTTGTAAGGCAAGGAAAAATTCCTTCTTGAACATCTTGGTAGATATTTTATATTGTGTACACATTACGAAAAAGACTGCTGTTGTAGAGACTTTTAGAGATATTTGCATATACACGTGAATGTACATAAGACAACTGGTTCAGTTTAGTGTTCTTGAGTAAAGTTCACAAGGAACTTTTCAGTTTATAATCAGAATGAACACACAAATGTAGTTAAGGTAGAGAAATATCGGATGCTTGCAGAAATTCTTCTGTGAGACATTAGAATAATTCCACCGTGCACTGTTGTTAGGTTATTAAAAGTTTTATCTGTGTGTATCTTCTTCCGACTTGAACAACTTGAACAATAACAAAGTAGTATGTTCAAGTGTACATGTTGGCCATCGTTCTAATACTACACACGACGTCGTCTCATAATGTGTTTCTTGTAGCCACTTGTTGACTGACACAGCCCATCTTTGCAATAATCGTAAAAAGAGTTTGAGTTAGGAGGGCACTACTTGTGCACAGAGACTTGAGACTTGAGACAAACACAAAAGAGCTGCTGCTGACGATATCAATGCAGCTTTAGTGTAGTTGGCTGCTTTTATTTTATTATTACTTTAGTTTGATTAATCGAGCGGATGAAGAAATGTTAATTTCCGTGCTTTTCTCAAGCGTTGAATTATTATAACACATATTCCATTTCACAGCAGCACAATTTCTACTCACAATGAGTACACTTGCCACCACAAGTCAACTCAACTCACACAAGTTTTCAATTATCAAATGAGTACTTACGGTGCTCCCTTATCCGAGTAAATGTTCTCTGCATCAGATTGTTCAATGAGCACATATTATTTTTATATGCATCAATGTCAATGTGCATATAAAAATACCAAAGAAAAACTCTCACACCCAGCTTTTTATTACCAGTCAAGAACAACACTCACAACTGTACAGATCGCGGAGTACTAAAAATAAGTGCAATATAGAAATAAAGGCAAGGTTTTTTAATCCACGGACAGAAATATTAATACTGCTAATGTCAAAAACAGTTTATACAATGCAGAGTTGATTTGTGTAACAATAATAATTTCAATTATGCATTCGATGGTTTTTGACCAAGTTTTAGCAGAGAATAAAAATATTCAGATGGTGTTGGCTTGGAAGATGGGCTCAGAATGAAAATAATATACTCGTTCAGATGCACAGACACGAAGTACAGGCAGAACAAGAACTGTACTAACTCTACTGTTCTCGTCTTAAGAGTTAAGAACATAAAATCAGCTTTGAATTACATTACTTGCAGTACATTGCCTCAGAGAGAGAGAGAGAGAGAGAGAGACGGCACACACTTTACATGGATTTAACACACACACATAATATATACCTAGCTATGTCTTATTAAACTACCTGAGTGTACTTCAGCACAGTTCTTAATGCAGAAGCACATTCAATCTTTTATTTTTCTACGTGTACAGACTCAATTTGTCTTACAAGGTACACATAAGCATCCATCGTATGCATAATAGGTAAAGTGTACTCGTAAAGACAATATGGACTATACAGGCAACACATTACGGTTAGAATTAGATTACTATAAAGAGCTGATGAATGGAATGCATGGGATATCTGTAACATATATTTTGACAGAAATAAAATTTCGTTTTTTTCATAATGGCAAATATTTAGTACATAAGTAGCTAAACGTTCATCGTTTGAAAACAGGATTTATAATTGCTCTAAATTTGTCGAAAATTACTATTACTGCTTTTTACTTGGTTAATTTGCCCAAATGATTATTTCGTAATATGTTTGGGAAAAGTATACACATAGGTGGTCATTTACTGGAAAATGATGGTGGTGTGCATTGTAACAAGCTAATTTTTTAAGCTCTAGTAAACATGATGAAATTATTCTAATGTAAGTAGCTTCATTTATTGTTGGCAACAAACTATATACAGAATGTTGTGATTTATTTAGCACCTAAAACGCACGAAAATTGTAATAAATATATTACAGATACATTGCATGACCCATTAAAAGGAAATTGTGCTTTTAAATGATTCGAATTCATTTAGGGATGTTGCAGGAACTCATTTATAAATTATTACTATTAAAATTATGCATTGTGGTGTGGTGACTCTTTAAACTCATTAGCCCCAAAGCAAAGCATTAATTAACTTTACAAGCAATTATTGCTTAAATTCAGCCAACATTATTATTCCTAGAGGATGAAGAATACAATGTGCCTATATTCACTTAAATGTTAGTGTATAGTTTCAAAATATCTAACGGGAACACGATGTGTTGTGAAAAAATAGTGCAATGCCAGATACCTACAGGTACTTTACGTATGTAGATAAATGAAGAAGCACACCTTTCTGGCCGGTTTAAAATTTCACGATTTTTAGTTACACCTTAACAGTTCGTTAGTATGAAATGAGTATTTCTCGTTTGCTAATTACAGATAGTGTAGATGACTTTCCCTAGATTTGTTACTCTCATCTTCATGTTAACAAATACAACTACAAGTTCAATTTTGTACAATAACTCTGCTGCGTATCTCTAAAGTACAGATATGTAAATGTATATCATGTGCTTTGTGATATTGCACAAACCAAGTAAATCATTCATTGTTGCATTCGACGTTTACAGTCAATTATTTTTACCAGATACTTTATGGAGTTGTTGGATCTTCAATTACTCACATTTTAAAAAATCAAACACTTACGAATGTGAAATGCATTACGTTTACACATAAATATATGCAACTTTTTGCATAATATTTCTGCCATCCTTTGAACAATCTTTAACTGTGGAATGTTTGCACAAAACAAAGTTTTAGATGATGAAAGTATCGAACTTATTAAAAAACGAAAACATCTTTTAGATAAACGATTTTACTATTTGTACTCCACTACTACTTATCTTTAGAAATAAAGCTGAGATAATAAGTAGCTCTAGTATAATATAATTTACCAAAAATCTTAACCAACTCTAATTTTAATTTCTGAAATCGAAATATTTTGTTTAGAGTAAAAATGCATTTTTAAATAATAGGAGCGAATGCATGGTGTATATACAAATAATATGCATTTAGTTACCCACAATAGGCAGAAACTTAGCGTGAAGGAAAACAATTTTAATTTATTTTGGCAAGAAAAAAATATGAGCCTGAGAGTCACAGTTCACAAGGTCAACAATCGGTACCGTTTCTGTGTGTCCACAGTTCTGTCTACGGAGCAAATGTGTAATAACCATACCAGAGTAACCCATTACGCCTTATTTTGCTTTACTAACATTTATATTGTTAAACTACACTCACTCACCTCCGTTGTTTTACTCTTGAAGCTTAGCAGACAGACAAAATTGCTTTTGGGTTTAGAAAAGGACGGCCTACAAAATAATGCAGGAAGATGGCATGTACAATTTGATTATTTGGGTAGATCCATTATAAACCTTTGTTCACTCCAGAGAATTATGAGCAAAGATGAAATCTAATGTTGCAATCTGCAATGTATGCAACTAACACAATGAATCCAATGCATTATACAAATCTATCCCTCATCGTTCTTATTGTTTATTCCACTCTACTAGAACAGCACAATATTATTTCATTTACAAACATTGCACAGATACACTGCATAATATATTCGGGTATGTCCAAAGAACAATATTCTACACTAAATAAATGGGAAAACGATACATGACTCCCATCTCGTTCATGTTCACAGTCTCATATGTAGGAAAACAAAGTTTCGTCCATATAACAGTAAGAACACAATCTCGTCTGTATTACGAGCAATGTAGTAGACGTTTTGTAGCTATAGTAGTATAGTTTAATACATTGGAGTCTGCAGTCTATAGGCTAAAAGCGCACAAGGTATTCCGGTTTCCGTTGTTTTCTTTTATACACTACAATATAACGTTTCTTAGAGGAGCAGATTACTTTAATAACCATAATAATAATGGCATTTGTCGTAGATTTAAAAAGGTAAGTGTACTGTAGCAGTAAAACAAGAGCAAAATGACGCAAACTTTTATATAGTCAAGTAATGCACCTATAGACAGCTTTACAGTTTAAACAGTATGTATTATAATATACATAATATCCACAGATATGTAGAGCATATTATACCACCCAATATAAATTCTATGAAATACATAGAATAATCGTAGTTATGTGCCATATGTAATACCAAGCATGGGGTAAATATTTTGTGAAATTGGTCAAAATATCATGCAAATTTAATGCTCTATTTTTTTAAAGTATTTTGTATTTTCAAAAATGTATGTATCCCAATGTATTTTGCATTTTGTACTGTATTTTGAGATTTGTTAGGTTGAAAACATTTTGAACCGTAAAATATTATGAGCTTCGCAGCATATTTTATATTTAAAATCTTTTGATGGGTGGAAACTTAACCCCCATTTTCAACTTTAAACCACCTACAAGTGATACACCATTTGAAAAAGCATCTTTTTTAATGCTTAGCAATTTCATTCAAATGTGGTAATAATTTATTGATATTCATAAATGGTCCTCGTTATTTGGTATTTTGAAATATATTTAACTTTATATTTTGAGGAACAATTTTTCCAAATGTATTTTGTATTTTGAAAAATAATTATACCAACTAGGTATTTTAGCGTTTTGTATTTTGAAGCTCAAAAGGTTTTTGTATTTAGTATTTGGAGAAAAAGTATTTGTGCCAAGCTTGCGTAATACTACGAGAGACAATAATATATCATTTTTACTTCAAATGAATCTGTTTCATTCTACTGTAGTCTGGAACAATATGGGATTGTTGTGAACGGACTGAATAAGTGAAATATCCCTATAAGTTATAACTCACAGCAGGTTGAAGCGATTAAGGTCCGTTTGGCTTGTAGGTAACGCAGAGTGAGACACAGACAGACGTGAGCATAACAAAAACTTCCTCGTCAACCACCACCTTGCTTGCAGTTCACCGTGCATTACTTATTTACCATTATTACATTACCATCACACACACCACCCTGCGCCACCACCACCACCATCGTCCAACACAATTCCACAGACGTAATATTATTATTATTCAGGCAAGAAAGGTAAGTATGCGCTTTAAACAATGACATCATCACTAAATGCCATATTAGTTTCCCCGTTTAAATTCGAGATTAATAAGTGGATAAAAAGAAGCCGATGCAGCATAGCACTAGACAAAAAATCTAATCAAACTTTAGATCCATACGAGGCGGTTGTTGTTCCACCAACCTTGACATCCGTTATTCCTTTGATACATTTCACACACAGAGAAATCTTTCTTTTCCTCCTAAATTGATAAAGCAGAAATCCTAGCCAAGAGTTAAACATGTATACACTACGCACAACACACTATGTTGATTAAACACAGTGACTATTTGAATTGCCAATTTTATACCCACATACTAGCTCAGGTAAGGATAATTTTACGTAGACATACAACATACATAGGTATACACCTTAAGCTAATTATGGTGTGCGTCCACCTCCGTCTTCCATGGCGTTATTAGCACCGACCTGTTTGATTAGACACTTTTTTGTGTAAAATGGAATGTAATAATAATAATAGTAATACCTAACAGTGTACAGGCAGTTCTGTAATATAGTTACACAGTGTAATTAAAAACTACACGATGCATTTCGTCTTTCTCTGAATTTCTTTCACGTTTGCTTTTCCTATCAGTGAATATCTAAAAAAGGCTATCTATAATATAACATCGTAGGTGGTTGAATATTCTTTGTTTACTTGAAACACTTTCATCTTCATGTTATTAGTAGGGAGTGTGTAGTTCAATGCGTCTCTAATGTAAAATTATTCGCTTCTGAATTTGAATAGTATAAAGATGCATTCAGTTGGTTCATACTTGCTTTGTTATTATTATTATTATTATTACTATATGAATACTAGTTGCAGTTTGACTACATGGTTTCTTAATGGATTTTGTTTTATCACTGAGATTGAAAGTGAGTTAATAAAATACGAAATCATCTCATTAGTTAGGTATATGCCTGTTTATAATGTGTATATGTGTACAGGCAACAGCCGAAACAATATTCTGCACAGAAACCTACAGGCATACGTACATGAGTTGTGTTGTGTAAAAACGTTTTTCGTATAGTGCAATCGCAATTCGAACTTGTACTTGGGTGAATGTTCAGTTTATATAAATACTTTTAGAGGTGCATGTAGTAGGTGTGTACTGGTAAAGTTCATTTTTGTTGTGATTTACTGAAAGTTTTATGAAAGAATATTTGTGTATGATTTGATAAAGAGTGAAATTATTTTTGTACGCTACTGTTGATAATCTTCTGTTTATTCTCGTTATATTTACTTACAGTCTGATTCCCATTGAGGCCTCGATCAGCTAGCTCCTTCGCTATTCTACATATCCAACTGATACGTTGAAGGATAACAATAGATTGATGATGCTCATTTATTGCATGCATTCATATTCCTACACCAACCAACTTCCATTTACCTGTACTGTACTATGATTCACAGAGAGTGCTCTACTATAGATGAGAATTCTCGTAACACTCTTCTAGTGATTTAATGTAAATCTTTAATTGTTATCTTGAAGCAACAGTTAACGCAAACTTCAACGCACGTTCGCTCAGAATAATTGAGAGAGACCGTAACATTACTATTATTCGCAATACATACAATTCACAAACAGATACACATACAGATATCATCATATAGGTTGCATATTATGTACAGTTTAACGTTTTTATTCCTTTGCACGTAAGTTCTGTTATAGTAATAGTACGAAACCAAATCATAAATAATTTATTACATTTATTATTAGTACGTAAACTATTTGAAATCTGGACATTATAAATAAGAGAATGCAAAATTTACCTCCACTGTGCATTGCAATGTTTCTGTATATGGCTTGACTTTTTACACGATCAAATAATTATGAAAGTTTTATAATAAGTTGTTATCTTCTTTAAGTAAATATATTTATCTGTAAAATAAATTAACTCTGATACATAAGTGCATATTATACATAAGTCTTTGTTCCAGAACTAAATGGCTATACTGATTTCGAAGTTCAAAATATTTAACGTACACTTTTGGATGTAGATTGAGAACTTACTTGGTGGCGAAGTAATTGAGATAATACAAATAAGTACTGCTTGGTCAGTATTCCTATTGGTAGCTAAACCTAGCATAGGTAATAATTTGTTATAACGTTATCAATTGAGTAGGCGTTTGTTAAGGTACTATACTATGTATGTAATATTGACAATTGTATGTACGACTAATAAATTAGGAGCTACAGTAGAAGTATATAGGTATATGATTGTAAATGAGCATGTAAAGATAAACTATATACGAATTTCTCGTTACAAATAATTAAAATGAAAATAAGCTGTGCACAACGTGACGGACATTTTTAAAATCAGACTTGGAAAATTAAATTACTGTTAGTGCGACTGCAGAACCCAATAAAGAATTAGGTTTATGTTTATTTGCAGTGAAAGTTTTCCTATTTCGTCGTCCGCACATCTCTACTCTGCGAGCATAAAATAATCTACTAGTAAATTATTTACTTTCTTTAGCCAACACTATCACATTTAGACAGTCACAACACAATACCTACTCAAAGTATTTAATTGGCATTCTTACGACCGAGTTTACGATTATTTTTGAACATAAAATGAACTTGCCCACTATTGCTAATGTAATTTGGACTGCAAACCACGACAGATGCTACAATTTGATTGTGAATGGAGTCGTACACTTAAGCTACATAAATTACTACATCCAACTGCCAATTAGACTTGTAATCGCAGCAATAACACTTTTATGGCTTATCAACGGCACTCAAATTATAAAACTAACGAAAGTGGCCACAAAACAGATCTGAGTTAATTGTGATCATTTCTACGACTGTTATTACCAGTTTCTGTGGGCGTGGAGACTTTTTTACCCCTGATGCTTCTTACATATGCAGAGGTACTCTCATGTAGCACAAAAATAAATTGAATGGTCATCAGTCATCATTTACAACCACTTAAACAACATTCAACACTCACAATTAAAGTCAAATAAAATTTCAATTTTAAACCATTTTTGTGCATCTCTTGCCTAATTATTCTTATTTGGAAATTACTCACACAAGTTAATCCAATGCGTTGACATCATGGCAATAATGAAAATAGTGTACGTACAATAAAAATCTTGACAATATTTGAAAATGAGAAACAAATTTGATATAGCGAAAATCTTAGTATTAAATCATCCTTTTCTCTTATAGTTATTATTAGTATATACAATTGTACCTATCTGTATTTTTTGCATATTACGAAACAATACATAAGTCATAAAATTTTATAAGGAAAGGCAATGATTTATAATTTTTTGAACTGTAAAGGTTTTCTCATTAGTAATTGTAGTGCAATTTTTTTCTTTTTATAAATAATGTTAAATACCTACTTATTTGTAAAGTTTGTTATTTAAAAAGATGATAGGACTTAAATTGAAAGCAAAACGCGGAAGAGTACGTTTCATGAAATCGGCCAAGTGTTTATTGGTGTGCTAATGTAAATATTTCCTCAACATTTACATAATTACTATATACTAGTAAATAACTTTATTTGGTTAAATGCATTAATAATGTTGTTTCTGTATTGCTACATTATTATTGTGTATTAAAAGCAATTTGTTACACAGAAACGACATTGAAAACTGAAATTAGAAATATGACAGCTAGTTTTTAATCTTTGTATTATAGGAACCCCATGCAGAATACACATTAACACTCTCCCTTGAGAAAAACGTGATAATGCACCACAAATAGAGTGGGCAACTTTTGGGCTGAACAAAATCCAAATGTGTTACTGTAGTTCCGTGAGTGAGGTATGATACTGCGATTTCAATTAAGGTATTCGTTACTTGAAGATAATCCTTCGATGCATAATTTTGTTCACTTAACTCAATGCATGTAAATTCACGTGATACCCCTGCAACGGAGGAGTAGTGTATGTAGAACTGGTATTCATCGTGTGTAATAACTAATAAGCCACTAACTGAACTAAACGAAATTGTTATCGCAAAAGAAAGGCATTTGTGTTACAAGACGTATGGAAAACACATTGATGCTACACATCTCTCATGAAAAATGATGAATGTGCCAATTTTAGATTTTGTAACCCACCTGTTAATATTTCTAAAAATGATTATAACCTTAGGACAAATAAAATTATGTTTTTATTACTAAATTACATATTTTCCTGTTTATATATAGCTTTATTAAAAATTTAAACTCATTTAAAACGAAAAATTTAGCCCAAAAATTGACTTGAAGAGTGTTATTTTAGAACGAAATTTTAAATTGAATTTTCCTGAATTTTAAATTGATGCAACTACATTTTTGTATTGAATGTCTTCAGATTTTCAATATGTTCTACAACATGAATACAGTCAACAAGTCGGATGTGGTAAATGCGGATATGATCTTAAGCTAGTAAAACGTTTACTTATGTGACATGGGCGATCACATAATCCTTGAAAGTGCACATTCTTTCGTGCAGACCATTACTTACCGGATTACTCAAGTAAATAAATAGTTTGCACAGTTGCTCACTGTCAGCATAACATCTTTAGATAATACGACGTACCTCTACCTCCTTCTATGTGCGCTTATGTAGTTGCTACATTCATCCGGCATTATTCATACCCACAAAGATTAAATTGCCGCTTTGTATAAAGGCAAAGTTGAGAATTCGTGCTAAAAAATTGAATCAAAAATTATACTAAAAGGCAAAACTGGTAAAAATGTCAGAAATAATTTTCTGAATTTTCATTCCTACAATTGCACCTCTGAAAACTTACATGTCAGAAATCCCTACTTCAATTGTATGTTTACTGACAAACTTGATATTTTTACTCATTTGTCAGTACAGATGAATCACGGTACATGGAGTACAACAAGGGACACATCAGATAAATATAAAACGTAAAGAAGGTAGCAATTGTATTCAGCATCATTTTGTTATATGAGATTTCTTCATGAGATTTTATTATATAACTCCTCATGAAGTTAGAATTCTCGAGACTTTGCAAATAATAGGAGCATAAATAACAATAGTAGAATTTATTATTAACAACCCCTGGCATTTAGCATATTGCATATGTATATAGTTAAAAAGCCAGCTGCTAACAAGCAATGTTTGCCCAACAAGAGCAAAAAATTGTGTGGATGCTGAAATGAGATTTATTATGGGACAATAAAACATGAAGTAACTTTAAGTAAGCCTATCGGCTAAGTTGATTAGTTGGTATTTGAATTGATTGAGCATTGATGTCAGAACCCGTTGATCTGCAGTGGTCATAGAATATTTTGCAAACTGTTTAAAAGCTTGCTCTCTCAGCACAATGTTGTTTCTGAGACTCTTCTCTGTCAAAAAGTCATGTCTCCTTATATTATTTTTACAATAATATTATTAGCTAGCTTTATTAACAATAATATTCTTCTACAACACCAACAAGCAATATTTTGACCAATTTAAAAAATAAATGTGCATACTATATAAATCATACAGAGTAGCAGTAGTACTACTACAGATAAGTAGTTGCAGTCCTCATAAAATAAAAAGTTTCTGAATGTAAAGTAAGTGCATATAAACATATTACCATTACAAACGATGTAGACTATGTAATGCACAATGGAAAGGTGTAGCAGTTGAAAATAATATTTTTCATAAACACACACACTATAAATATTGGAGCATGTATCCCAATTAGTTTTGTACGTAAATGTACGTGAATAATAATGATGATTTGGATATGCCAACCTTTATCCATATAGTAAATAGATTATGCAACATTTTTATTGTTATACCACTAAACAATTCACAGACGGGTATAGCTGTAACATAAACCACAGCAGAGGACAGGCAGGAACACATAATAATAATAATAATAATAATATGGGCACAGAGGTATGTACACATATGAGATGTACATTATGGAGTCATGTTCAATAATTAAATTAGAGAGGAAGGGAATTATTACATGACATGATCCTCAAATGTGCAGTTAAATCAAATTCAAGTCAAAACCCAAACCATGGAGTTTTTCTCTCTTTAAAAGGATTCGCTAACTAAACACAGTGTAGTTATTAAGTACCGCATAATCAAAAATCACCTCAGTGCATTTACTCACTCTATGATTACTTACTCCCAAATACGTGTTACATACACAAGATTAGAAGAGGATGTGAAAGGTCATGAATATCAATGCAAAATGTACATACACTCACTCACTCGCACGAATTCTCTCTCCCTTAAACACTTCGCCTTAAAAATACTTTTCTCAACGTTTAACGTAGTACTATAGTAGTACATCACATTACATATTAAATTCATGAACTATAACTATGTATGTTTACATCAACATTTGCTCAATTATATTTAATTTGCAGATTCACGTACAAAGTTGCAGAATGGAAAATATTCTAAGTATTATTTCGGTAGGTGTGTAATGTGTTTGTAATCATGTGGTATTTTGATGTGCACGTATAATATAAAGAGCCACTCTGTTAATTTTATATACATTTAATTTGTATTAAATGCCCACATTATTAAAGAATTATCCAACAAAGCGTACTTTACCTTGTGCAGGTCTAAAACTAAAGGAATTACCTATATTAAATTCATAATATGCAATGTGTTTCTGTGGAGGTATACGTAATATCATGGAAAGACTAATTGAACTATATTACAATAACCACTAGTTAAGAGCACCAGTGTAATAATGCATGGCTCATTCCCTTTGTTCATTACAATCATCTCTCAATAAATCATTCCTCCCTCAACCAGCACACACACAGTCACACAACAAACAAGTAAAACCGCACCTAACTAAAGTTGTAGGTAGCCATAATATGGAGTAAATGCCGTTACTCTCTCTCTCTCTCTCTTTCTATCTTCCTTGCATTTGGGATGCGTTGTTACTGTCATACGACATCATAATACAGATTTTACATCTTACAGAGAACCAGAGTCTTTATGCATACGTCTCTGAGAATAATGTTATGATGGTAATAACACAAGACTTGACACTTTTCTCATAACTACCTTGTCCGACACTAGATGCAGGAATAAATGACAATGCTTCAGGTACTGCGACACAGAATGTACTTATATACATTTTTGTTGTCATTTTCAGCAATTTGCAAATGTGTAGTAGAGATATACTATGGTACTTCATATAAAACGTTTAATAAAGCTGTTGATTTAATTTAAATGAATGCGGTAAGAAAGTTTTATGATTTCAGCATTTAAATTTTCATTTCGAATGAATTATTTTATGAAATATTAAATTCTAAGTAGTGACGGGTGGTCAATTGGAAATATGACCTAGTTGTAATTTCTCGGAGTATATAGATGGGATGAAAGATCATAAAGCAGAAAGGACAAAAGATGTGCAACCACTTTACGTGCTTTGAATACTAATGCATTGGATGGAAAGTTGAAGTAGTAACAGGTTGAATTAGTGTTCAAGGTAAAATCTTCTTTGTCTCGGCACAAGCTCTTTCATTTGTCACTTTCACCTTTCTTTTAACGGGAATTGCAGTCGGATTGTAGAATTATTCATTTTTTAGGATCCAAATGTCAATAGTCATATTTTTAATAATATATAACAATTATAACTGCTTAGACTGATATGAAAATGGTTATTTGGAAGTACCCGTGCAATTTCTCAAATAAAAATTGAAATGTGACAAGTAAATCATATTACGATATCGGTGACAAAAAACCTATGACACAGTACAGCTTTAATTGAACATTAACAATTGTCAGAGAAGAAATATAAATTATATGGAAGAGTTCTTTATAGAGACAATAATTTGTATAAGGGTACAAACTAATTTTCGCATATAATTCATGTGAAAATGCTTCCACAGCAAAATGTAAGCTGCATTATTGCATTTTATGAAAACATTTTATCTAAGGGAATGTAAGGTACATTTAGGTAATTTGTGTAAATATATTTCCTCTCGTAGTAGTACCTACTATTATTCGACAAAGGTTTATAAACGCAAAAATATTAAAATTAAATTTAGTGATTAACTTTTTCGCAGATATTTTTGTGAGATGAAATATTTGTATTTAGAAGAGATATGTATGAAAAAGAATTCTTTAGAGTCGTGTTGCTGAAATTGAATCCGCTGCGATCTCTACGAGTAAGACTTTCAACTGAGTGAATGAGAGATCCCTTCTCTGTGCATTTGCACAGGTGAGGATTGTTAATGTGGCACAACAGGTTTACAACACAGTCAATTTTCTTACAGGTAGGGGGTGGCATTTGTTGCACGAGAACATTCAAAAGTAACTTCTCGAAAGAAAAACCAAGCGGCCAACAGCTAAGACGCATTCACGCTTATTACTTACCGTGTACATTTACCTGCATTGTATAGCGCCATGCATTTAGCTTTATACATGTACAAATAGTATATCGTGCTAACGAAAAACCTCGTTTATTCCAAATGCTTATTAATGATAGAATAAATAATAAATAAATAATCCAACAAATAGTTAATCCAATGTAATCTTTAGGCATCAATTAAACTTGTAACATCTCACAATAAAATTATACCATTCAAACAAACTCATTGAACTATTTAAAGATTTCTTTGTCAAAACAATATTTATACACCCAAACAACTTGTACTTAAAATATTCAAAAAAAATCTTCCTGTTTAAGGGGGAAAGACAATTTTTATGAAAAAATAAAACTGTCAATGTTTCTTTAAGCTTTTCACAATTGCTAATGTTTTGTTTTATGCTCATTACTTTTTTCCCACATTGTGCTGCTGTTATATTTGTAGTAACAAAGAAATTATAAATTATGATATATTATGGGTAATACATTTTATAATGAAAGTCATAATATAGCCAGGGATTTAAATATGTTCTCTATAACGAGAAGAAATGCAGTATAGGGAGTTTAATTGAAAACGGCTGAAATAATGTATACAATGCATAGTAATACCAGCAAGCAAGAATGAAAAACTTGAATTGCAGATTAAGATTCAGAGCTAATTTAAGTACGTGATTAAAGCACTTTTCATTGCTTAAGATAGCATCATTATAGCAATGAAACCAATGAAATGGTTCAGAAATGTTATAATTAAAAAACTAACAGTACCCTAACAATGTATACAGTATGCACCTATAAATTTATATACATACCACCAACAGAGTATTTGCCGTACGAAGGGAGTACGACAAAAGTGAACAAATTAGAGACATTAAGTGAATAGTTTTTTTACTGTTAAGTAATGCTAACTGCTAATAAGAGATAAGTGTACACCTCCATTCAATTCTATCAGCAACCATATCACGATGCTTTCGCATATCACGATGACCATTTCACTTTCCTGTTCGGTTTACATATTTGAATTGCGCAAATGAAGGAAATGAGTATAGCAAGGAATTTCTGGAAGCAGTAAAAAGTCACCCACCAACCACACACGGTTCATGGTAAATCATCGTGTGTTATGTGTGTGTGTGCATGTTCTGTACGTACACCTGTGTAGTGTACCACACTTCAAGTAAACACAGTAGTATACGGCAATATAATGATGAGCAATATAGAATCCTCAGTAGTACGAGTATTATTATTTGCGTAATTCATAGGTTCCACAATAATAATCGAGCAGAAGGATAATATAAGAGAGAGAGAGAGAGAATTCATAGCCTAATATAAAAATGGAAGGTATGTGCATTTATTGGTACATGTATCTTTACTAATGTAGAAAACATCATGTTTTTCTTTAACTAAAAGGGATACAGACTTGACGGCATGATAATTGAGAGGAAACGACATGGATTTGGTTAAATTGCTGCAATCCATAAAGCTCAGTTTTGCATTCCGTTGTGAAGGCGGCGAGAAAACTTAATTGCAAATTGCAATCCGACATTCTTATTCTTTCTTCGCTTAATACAATCACACAAATCCACGGTCAGCTCAGCTCAACTTCTATCTGAACTATGTTGATGGAACTGGTACTCGGTCCGCCTGATTGTGAGTTTACAGTCTCTAGTCTTTTCTTTATGAACGTAATATTAAACAATGTGCCTATACAATACATGCGAGACTCGTCTGCGTTTATTTTATTTTATTTGCAGGGAACATTATAACTTTGCTGCGTACAGAATTCAGCACAGTTCAGTAGACATAAATCTCAGGAGATAATTACCTAAGAGGTTGACTGCTACAAAGCTCAGACAGACTTGAGCTTTAACTCTAAAACACGACAAAATAAATAGTTAATAGCAAAAACGACTCGCCACAACTAAGCAAAAATAAATAAACCCGTCTAAACCGGGTGTATATAAACATCGTAATTTCCTGATATTTAAGACATTGCATAAATACGCACTATTGCAAAAATATTTATGTGCGCAACGTTTCAGCCTTGTTTCAATTCGACTGCTACAAGTTACATGAGTTGTATAGGTTGTCTTTGCAACAAAGCAATCAAGCATCATAAAACGATTTAATTTTCAAATCTAATTTGGAAGTTTTTAGATTCAATGCAATTTTATATCAGTATCATATATTCAAGGTGAAAATGTCAAAGGTTATAAAACATTCGATGGATTGACCTCGTCTTTGATATAAACTTACCAAGTTTGAATGAATTTTCAAACCATGCTTACCTATCGCGCGCTTACAGACGGACAGACAGACACACAGATAATCCATTCGCTTTGAAGCATCTTACAATACTGAGAAATACGATTGTGCAGTTCATCTCAAGTCATCTGCAACATCTTGTCTCTCGTATATTGTGTATACTGTATATTTACTAGAATTCAATGCATGCAATGCAGGATGGAAGTAATACCACGGTATGGAAGTGAAAACTCCACTAATATATGTAAACCCGTTGTTGCTCAATGCAAATCTTTATCGTGTAGGTAACTCATAAAAGTTGTATAGTAATTTGTGTATCGTATCATTCATTTGTAACGTAATATACAAGCTGTCCATTGACTGTATCTGTAATACACATCACTCTACTAACACTCCGTACTATACTGCACACGTATCATTGCATATTATCTCACAGATCGTTGTACTGTGCAGGTCTATACAATTTTATCAGTCTCTTACAAGCAAACCACCAGAAGTGTCATAAGCCGATTCGAATGAAACTTTACATGGCGAATGCTATGGCCAATTGTACATCACAC